>BQNB010004002.1:2076-20470 GCA_026074375.1 Tanacetum coccineum | reverse complement strand
GGAGCTCTATAGCATATAAATGTGAACCCAGATTTCACGGGCACTACTAAAATATCTTATATTTCCATTTTCTAACGTCAATGTTAAATATGGAGACTTGAAAAGACAGCTTTTATGTGGTCCGCACCACATAACACCAAAGATACTAAAAATCGTTTTCAAGAATATTAATCAACGAATATCATATATGTGAATAAGATCATATTATCTTTATGTAAAAACCTTTAAACTTTGTTAAAGTTGGTGTTAGATAAAGATTTATATTTGATGGCCCAACCACAGACAAAAAAATAGAGCTGGTTCAGGTAAGGGGCAGAAGATGACAACGAACTCACTTATTTCTTGGAGAGCATATGACCCCCATCGTGCCAATAGATCTGATAATATCGATTCCAGATTAGGCCAAAAACTGTTCTGGATCTTCAGGACATCAAGAACAGTCCGTAGCCCATATCTAGACGGTACAACATTCTCCAACATGCTTTCAGGGCTTTCACCAAGCAAGACCTTAAACACACACAAAATATAGAACTATAAGTATATAAAGGATGAAGCCTAGTAATTCTTCTTACTCATGAGTCAAAAGATAAAGAGAGATTCACCACACTGAAATCATGTGAGGCAATTAGGCAAATTATAAAGGAGACGCACACTAAAATCCAAGAAAATATTATCTTAGTGTAGTAGTTGCCACTTGCTAATAAGATTAAGGGCTTGTTTGTTAAATTTTTTTATTAAGTCATGTCTAATTAAAAGATGACTTAATGCAGACAAGCTCAGTTTTATTGCTTAATATTTTCAGTCATAATTTTCTATTAAGTCACAAACAAACAGTTTTTACATGACTTAATCAATTCAGTTTTTTTCATATTAAGTCAATTAAGTCTTTATCAAACACCACCTAAGCTTTGTAATTACGAGTTACCTTGATTACTGCTGTAGCTGATGCTGAAATTGAGCGGAGATTGTAGCTACAAAAAGTATAAATACATATCACATAGATGAATCTTGATCAATAAAAACTAGTAAAAAGATGAAAAAAATTACAAACCCGCCCTCTAGGATAACAAGCAACTTTCCACTAGATAAAGAAGTCAGCATTTTTGTCATCTGTGCATAACCAGCAGGTGTCACCTACAAGATTAAAAATTCATTAGTTATAATTAAAAAAAAAAAAAAGAGGAATAGATTGTACACTAAAAGATGGATGAGAATGTTACATCACAGCATCCAAGGGGATCACCCCTTGCAGCATCAAACCCAGCTGAAATAATTGTGATATCAGGGGCAAACTTACGAGCTGCAATCAAGTGAGATTAAGTTAATAAAGGAAAAATAACAAAAAAAGAAAAAGAAAGTAGGTAAGAAATAACCTATTGGAAGCACAACATGCTCAAATGCAAAAACATAATCATTATCTCCAACTCCCCCTCGACTCCACGGAACATTTACACAGTAACCTTCTCCACCCATGGAACCAACCTGGCAAAATTTTATATCTACAGTTAATTGATATATAAAAACCCACTTAGACAACATAGCTTCAGCATAAGCGGCTCATGCAGAATAAATTCAGATGCATCCACATGATTATAGTCTAAAACTATTAAGTGAAACAAATTTGGTTACCTCATGGGCAGCACCAGTACCAGGATAGAATTGTCCACCTTCATGTCTATGTAAGGATATATATAAGACCTGTAATAAATCAGTATCATCAATATAGATTTACAGCAATCTGCCAAGCAAGCAGCAGTGACACAAACAAGTGTTGGAACTGCGGCAATTGAACCTCACACAAAAACAAATGTATACTGAGCAGAATAGGTAAGTGTCACGTAAAAGATATTCTAGGAGGATTTGCCTTCAGAAAGACAACCCCTAGCAAGATGCTCTATTTTATAGCTAAATCTGAGTAAATATGGCTGTGTAATCGTATGCACAACTCAATGTTTTTTAGTTTTAAAATAAAAAAGTTTAATAATATTGTCAATTATTTGAAGAAAGTATCATCAATGGTTGCAAGGATCACCGTTTTGTTCTGCTCAAATATTTCTTGAGTACCATTGCCGTGGTGTACGTCCTGCAAATAGATGGGTACATTGTCAGTTTTAGTTTATATCATTTTCATCATAGACATGTCTTTTAAAGCAGTTATATGAGAAGCTGAAGAAACCATAACAGTACCCAGTCAACAATTAACACTTTCTTTGCTCCTGCAGCCTGAGCTGCTAATGCAGCAACTGCTGCATTGTTGTGCAAGCAGAATCCCATTGCATGTTTTACACCAGCATGATGACCAGGAGGACGCACCTGACCCATCAGAGACAGAGAGATTAACTAAAATGGGTAAAGGTGACTTTTTGTGACCAGTGACCATAGTAAATAAATTAATTTTACCAGAGCAAAACCGTTTTTAGCACGCCCAGTATATATTGATGAGGCAAGATCAGCACATAATCCTGCTGCAAGCCTTGCAGCAAGTGCTGAATCTTTGTTGGCATAAGTATCTGAAGTAAAATAGCTGCCAAACAACCAATTTTTACCAATTTAAAACCAGTATACTGAATACAGCGGATATTATTTTTTACAGTATTGAAGATACCTAGAAAAACATTGGCTTGTAAGTTCAACGGACTTGATATTTTCATCAGAATGGACCTGAAAAACAAAGATCATGAGAAGTTGAGGTCAATAGCTTTAAGTCAAACCACAAAAATTGTTATGCATCCTATAAGTAATACTTGTCGAGTGAGTACTACACCTAGATTCTAGCTTAGGTTAAAACTGTAGAAGATTCATTTATAGCATATGAAAATAGCTTATACAAGATTGGAACCGCATCCATCGCCTTTTCGTCCAATACAGCCATAAAGAATTTAATCTAACGAGGGAAATGCTTACTGTCTGAAGTTCTTCCTGCGTAATTTCTCTTGCTGGAATCGCATGGCATCTTCCAGGAAATATACCTTAAGTTACAGATGAAAAAGAGTCACGGATAGAAAACACCAGCTCAGATTATTAATAAAAAAAGAGAAAAAACATGTAACAAGTAACATTATAACAACAGCAGCCAAGTCACAAACCTGCCGTTGCCAGGCTGGCAGCAATTGCTCGCAGACGATCTGGTCTTTCTGGATGAGGAACGGACTTCTTCTCAGCCTGCAATGTTATAACCAAGTATTTATACATCTTTCTCGAGTCACTGTTAAAAGATTTTACAGAAATCTTGAAAACACATCACCATAGTCTACTTTCACTTGTTTGTATATAATAGACACTCACCACATAAGATATTTTAGAAGGCTTATCGCCTAATTTATTACCAGTTCAGTTATATTCGAATTATGACAAGTTGTCACAACAATTCAACCTTATATATTACTCAGCTAAACTAATGTAGTCCAAACATGTCCTACTTCTTTGGATTACTATACAACAGATTCCAAAGAATGATGGCATCAAACATTAGCTATATAAGCATTAAGACAATGAAAAGTAATTTAAAAAAGTTACAGATTTTTGGTTCACGAGCATTTATAATTGCAATATGGGAAAGATATCTTACTTCGTAGTGAAGCAACATCCTATCATCAAAACCCACTGCCGTCATCTTATGGGGGGCCAAAGTTTGTGAACTTGAAGCTACATTGATAAAAAAAGAAGATCGTGAAAATGTGAAACACTTCAAATGACAAAGGAAGATGAAAAATATATCAACATTTAACAGCTCTTCCAATTATTTTCTTCTTTGTCATCTATTTCAGTTATCTCTTGTCAAGACATTATGGTTTCTTGCAAGACAGTTCATGAATGAATGGTGAGTTTTCTATTTACTAGAACATATATCCGGCTTTTATCTTTTTGCATGATATTGGGATATGACAGACCGAAATTGATGCCGAGAAGTTTTAGAAAACAATAATTTTAAATTGGTAACAATGTAGAGCAACCAGGTTACTTGTGTCTCCAGAATGTCCACGCTATGAAAAAACCTAAGCACAAAAAAAAGTCAGCCATGACTCGCAACCACTTCGTGGCTTCCAGTTCTTGTAAAAGCTCCAAATCAACAAATTGAATTAGTTTTAACTATGACTTTGGACCATATTTCCAGAACAACACTTTGCCGCAATGCTTATTAATATTTAAGGACAATTTTGAGAACTGCACGTTACTGTTTAACTTCTGATGAAAGTGACAAGAATCACACGATTGGGGTCTAACTAAATATATTAGAATTGTAATTTGTACTTAAGATATAGGGTGGTCTAGTCAATTAACATATTTGTTTCTTATTAGTGTACTTGAGTTCTATATCAATGTTCCCATGCTCTAAACCTCATTAAGGTTTCATTCTATATGAAGTGAGCTTATTCCCAAAAAGCAATTAGCCCACAATGGAGGCCATTCAATTAATAAGATTGGCCACCATACAGAGAGCAACAAAAATACGATGATACCTTCCAAATAAAGAAGAAAACAAATCAAGTGACTTTTTAATTAACTGTACATAAAATTTTCATGCAACACTAACATGGAGATCGAATAAAAAAATGGAACAGATAAAGCTCTTTTACCTTTTGATTCCCCGTTTCGTTTCAATGGTATATTCTGAATACAATCTGCCTGCTGTAAAGGCGATGCGAGAAACCCATGCCTAAGGATTCCAGATTCTTTATGCTCTCCACATATCTGTATATAGAAAGTTTTGCAAATTGTTGACACATTACTATCAGAAGAACTAAAATTATGAAAAATCAAAAAATGAGCTGGAGAAAGGAATAAATCCATCTTGGATCGGAAAATAAAATTTAAAGTTGGTATCATGAAACAAGACCATACATGGCAATAGATAGTATCACCAAAGTTCACCATTGTACAATTGATGCAAAACCATTTGACGATCGTTATATGATTCTCTAGTTGTCTCTCTAAAGGCTCCCAATCACTGTCATCTTCACTATCAAAATCACCATCTTTATTATAGATATCCTGGAGAGTCATGTCTTGATGCTGGCCCGTACACCCCTGCAGTTAAAGCTTAGCATGAGATGCATATTGCGGACTGATACGAACCAGATACGATTAAGAGATTAAAGAACAATAAAGATAGAATAATCGACCTTCGAGATGTCGAATAAGCGACCTTCGAGAGGTCGAATAAGCTCTCCCAATTGACACGAAATCAATATTCCCTAATAATGCTTAGCATAATCAGAGTTACAACCCTAATACCCTTTATATAAGTAACAGTATCCTAGACTTAACTTGGTCCCTAAGAAATTACCATAAAGGAAACTAGTTACTAATTAAGAAACTACTAATAAATATAGCTATAATAATAAAATACAGGAATACTAATATGGTTCGTATCACGGACTTTCCAAAAAAGAGACCGAGGAACATCTTAGATAAACATAGTTCAAATTCTCCAAGTTCTGATGCCCCGCTTATTACAGCATCCAAAACTGATACTATCTCCAACAAAAACTACCAGATTTGAATTAAAAAAAATAACATCTTGAACTAAAACTAGTTACAACTATTAACTTCAAACCACAAATTATATAGATATTGTACTTTTACCAGTTCAATGTAGTTATCGAATAACAATTTTTCACTATATTTGAATTTGAATACCACATATTAGATATTGTACTTTTACCAGTTCAATGTAGTTATCGAATAACAATTTTTCACTATATTTGAATTTGAATACCACAATCTCGTATTCAAAGAGAATGAATATCTAAGACCCCCCCCCTCTTCCTTATTTACTCACCAAAAATATTAAAAATACTCCATTTCATAGTGGGAGTATGTCGCACCCTAGAATAATGTCAATAGGATAATGATTTTCTTTAATAATTTTAAGCAACAGATAGTGAACTGTATCCTATTACAAAGAGCAATATATCTAACAGACAAAATTTTCAAGCCGCAAGAGTCACTTACTTTGCCTGCTACTCCATTAGCGGATGTTCCGGAACCATCATCGTCATGGAAAATACTTGCAACGACTCCACCAGATCCCAAATTTCCCTGCCTTCCATTAAATCCCTGTATGAGAGTTGGGTCACTTTGACCATGAATGTTGGTTTCCGCCTGCCCATTACCCAACCGGCTGATTTGCATGGTGTTTGAGACCACTTTGTGGTCAGCGTGACAACCCTCCAACACAATCATTCCTTCATTAAAAAATAGCATACAATCATCAGTGGGTGTGTCCGAAAACAGGTAACAAGCCAAACTTATCATGTTATAAACAGCACACCGACAAAATATGCACTCTCCTAGTTACAAGCTAAAAAATTAACATAGTATCATACAAACATGAGATGTCCAAATCAGACATATCACGGAGCATAATAGCAAAAATCTTGCAGGAGAATCAAGTATGGTAGGATACTAAAAGAATAGCTCCCACTTTGTTGTTAATGACACTTCATCTGATACTTTGGTGGTCTTAGTGAGTACTTTGAAGAATAACTTTACGTTTTTACCGATAAATATACTACCGCTTATACACATAATATTTATTTACATGTAGACAAGTGTATATGTCCTATGCAGTTATCTCGGTCAGATTTCAAATATCGTTCAAGGACCGAGATTTGAAATATCGGTTATCGCGGTGAGATATCGGTTTTTATATTATCTAGAATATTAAATATATATATATTAAAATCATAAAAGATTAAACATAAAACATAGCATAAAAGTGTCAAACGTAATTAAATTAAAAAGAAATGGGCTGCCAAAAAGAAGTGGGCTGCCAAAACACTATGTGGGCTGCCAGAAAAAAGAAAAAAAAAAGTCAAAAACGAGATTTTCTTTATCAAAACGAGATCCGATATCAAAATCTCGTCCAATATCGCCGAGAATATCGGCTCCGATATTTACCACCGAGATTTGGAGCCGAGATTTTTTCTAGCTCCGAGATCCGAGATATCGCCGAGATTAACTGCATAGTATATGTCTCAAAAAAACATGTCAAAAAGTAGAAACAGAGTCTTTCGTCCAAAAGTAAGCATTAGTTTTGCAATATTTCATACGATATTTAGCCTCGATAATATAGATATTCGTCAACACAAAATAAATGAAAGTATCCCTTTGGATATCATCATTACAGTTAGAATGTTTATTATGCTTCCAAATTCAGAAAAATAACATCAACCTATGATGTATAATAGATTGGATACTAAGTTTTCTTACAAGGGATAAGGTTAACATTAGGTATTGTCCACGATTTGGTCAGTAATAGTATTGGTAAAAATGAACATTAATAAATGAAGCATAAACGAGTTGTCAAATAACTACTTTCATAGAGTTAGCATCCAGCACATTAACGAAATCCTCACATATCACTAGCTTCACCATGGTGTCCGTTAGTTGAGAAAAACAAAACTTTATACGTCTAAGTTGAGAAAAACAGCCAGTCAGCAAACTTCTTCACTTATAAGAAAATCGACATATTTAGCACTTATGTGACACTTGGCACCTCTAAATTAACTCACGGCTACAACTTAAAATACGTAACGTACAAAATTTGCCTATCTACACATATACAAGGGCTACAACATCAAAACCTTCGATTTTCTGTTAAACACTAACAGCCCCTAATATTTGAATCAGTTACAAAATCCGCACATATCGGTAGCTTCACCATAGTGTCCATTACGTTTTTCCTTACAAGCTCCTTCTACCTATACAGCACCTAAAAGAGAATTTGGTGTATTTTTGGTCAGTAATGAAAGCAATCATCCCTACCATCGTAAAATAAGAGCACCTGGCTCAGCCCATTCACAAGGACTCGATTCTATGTCCAAACATCACATGCCAGCAGAGGTGGTCACCATCATCGGTACTCAAGATATTGTGTCCGGAGAGGTCGATATAGATAGGACTAAGGAAATAATCTTGTTTGGTACGGTAATGGAATCAATGGCTTTCGGAAACAGGACCCTAGAAATCTATTCCGAACACGCCACTTAAATTAAAGGAATCTAAACAAACTCCATACGTGTAAGGTGACGAAACAGCCACTAAACGAACTTTATCATTTATCTTATACTCTACGTCTCTACCCCTCAAGAGTAATCACATGACACGCGGCACCTAATAGTCACTAGAAAGTCTACCACAACATCAAAACCTTCAAAATTTAATTAAAATGTGTGCATACTAAACTCTACGGTTTCAACTTCTAAACTACACATAAAAATGTGAAATTAAAAAGAAAATAATCTCTGACATACTTGTTATATACATATACATATTCATGTTCAGTGCATAAAATATCAAATTATATAAAAATAAAGCATGAATACGAACAGTAATTAAACAATAGAGATATATACATTTGAATAGTGGTAATTAGTAATGAGAATTAGAGTGACGTCATAAATCGATGAACTGACCTGATTGAGTTGTGAGTGAATGAATGAAAGCGTTGAATTTTTGGATTAGTGATTTTGGTGGTGTTTAAATTTGGGGGAAAATGTTTTTTTTTATTATTATTTTGGTTAAAAAGAGTGAGGATAGTCCAGCCGTGTTTTTATTGGCGGGAATTTTCCCATTTTACCCTTCTTCTTTTATAGACTTTACTAATGCACCCCTTAACTAGTCTTTTATACTTTATGTTTACATTGCGGCCTCCTTAAAGCATCGGGGGTACGATGGCTTGGAGCGGCGCCAAGCAAACGTGGCACGATGTTATAGCGCCGCCACCTCACCGGGATCCCCTTTTCCAAACCCCACGTTAAACCAGTGGCTTGAGCCAAAGAGGAAGAAATTTTTTTACCGTTAGAGTTTCCAATGGTTATATTTCATTTGTTTTTCTTTTTATAAAAAAGTTACACATTTATATGAACCTCTTTTACACAATCCCATTTTTACATACAAAGTAATCTTTTACTTTTCATTTCTTTACTACATCAAAAATTTGAGTCACACAACTGATGTTGTTATCAATAACCTTCTCAGGATGTCGCAACATCCAAACTCATCATCTTCGTCAGATCCCGCTACACTCAAACCCAATTTGCTTTGTATGATAGCCAGTTTTTTTAGAACGGCAACTATTTGTCTCACACAATAAACACCACAATCTATCTCGCACGTCCTAAGCAGGACTCGAAACCTACAACCGTTTGGTTGGGAAGCTTCTCACACAACATATGGTACCATTGCGACACAAGCCCTTTGGTTTGATAGCCAATATACTATGCTAACATACACACTCGGACAATATCATCTTCAACAACAATTTCAACATCTTCAACAACATCGACCACAATTCTTTCCCACCACAACCACACACCCAAACAAGCACCACAAGAAACCCAATAAAATCATAAGGTGACGGGAAAAAGGCAAGAGACCCACCAAACCCACTAAAAAAACAACCACCACAACCACATAGGGATCCTAAAAGATAATACTCGTTGGACGCATGAAGATGGATTATTATTAGCCAAGTGTTATGTTATTGTTTCCGAGGATAACCAAATATATAATGACCAAGATGAGCTATCATTTTGGTTTTGGGTTCTTAATGAGTTTAACAAAACTTCTCCACACAAACATACCAAGAATATGATGACGGGAAAGTGAGCAACGTTGAACGGTAATTGCCAGAAGTTCAACTCAATCTACGAACGTTTAAAACGTTTTAGTATATGTGAGGAAACTGATGTTGATCTTTTAAGCTGTTATAGGACTACTTTTCTTGACGAGACAAAAGGAAGAGCTTTTACTCAAGAAAGTCCATGGGCAATCTTAAGAAAACACCCCAAGTGGGATGCGGCTGAACCCGTTGATCTGGATGAACCCGTTGATCCGGATGATGACACCGGATTTACCGAGTTATTCAGAGATGATTCGAGACCACGCCCACCAACAAACCACGTGCAACAATAAAAACTAAATCGGAGACCACATCGGACACCACGGGAAGTAACCTGCAAGTTTTGGGGAGATTGTACAATATTAGTTAAGACTCAAATGGGAGGCCACTCAAGAGATGTACGTGATGACTAAAGCGAAAGACGCGACAATAATGAGGTTGGAAGAAATTAAGTTTCTCAGCACTAGCACCGCGGGGTTATCGGATGATGATGCCTTCATCATCAACATGCAAAAAGAAGAAACCCGAAAAAATATTGACGTGATGTGTAGTCGTCACGTCTTTTTCGAGCGTTTTTTTAATTTTTGTATTGTAATTTGTAATTTTATCTTAGTGAATGGAAAATTAGTTGGTTAGAAAAATTGGAAAATAAAATAAAATGAAGGGTCTTAAAAGTGGTGTTTTGGCTTCATGTATGAAGGAGGGGTTTTTTTGGTATGTGGGCGTTAAGGAAAGTGAAATATGGAAGTGATGATGTAGCACCAAAAAGGTGTCATGACTTGAGTCATGACACCTTATGCTCTAAGGCTAGTCGTAATTGGAGGGTCACGCTCCAGTCGGTCGTGAAGTAGGACGCGTCCCCCTTACAAGTTAAACATGAAACGCTTCCCCCTGGTATGGCTTGGTTGGGTCGACAAGTCGGCTGAATAAAATGGGAGAGGAATACTAGCCAACGGCTAGTTTTTGGACCGTTGGGGGTGTTTGTTTAAAAATAATAATACATTCTTCTCCTACAAATACCACCTTCTAAGGTTGTAAACGAACCGGATGAACACAAATGGAGGCTTGTTCGTGTTCGTTTTTTTAAGTTTAGCCGGACAAAAGAACGTACACGAACACTTAAACGGACAAAATTTCTTGCTCATGTTCATTTATGTTTGTTCATTGAGGTGTTAAACAAACGGAAATAACTGAACGTATAAAAACAAGCACACAATATCTAGAATATTGTAACGTTTCTATTTGTGTGTTCGTTTGTCTATGTTTGCCTATTTTACGAAGAGTATATTATATAAATATACGATAATTGGACATAAACAAATAAGCATACATTAGTGAACATATAACCGCACGTTCACGAACATAAATGAGCGGACGGGGCTTGTGTTCATGTTCGTTCATTTAATTAATGATCATAAAATTTTGTTCATGTTCGTTCAGTTAAAATAATATATGATCTTAAACGAACTCTTAACCGAACGGTTCATGGAATGTTCACTGAACGTTCGGTTCGTTTACAACCTCATCACCTTCTCTTCTTTATTTTTTACACTTTCTCTTCTACAACTATTATCTTCTCCAACTCAAACTATGTCTTACAAAACTCCCAAAACCAAAACACCAAAATCCCGACGCTAACAAAACGTTCCAACTTCCAACAACAACCAACCTTAATTTTCAATTAACCGGTCACTCACCACCTATTAATTTTTCGTATACTAAACACGACATCAACAACCTATGTATGTAAATGTACCAATCATTTAACCAACAACAATCTTAAATGTATCGTCCACAAATGTCATCACCACCGTATCAATCTCAACCTTCTCAACCTTTTTCTTATATAATCGTTTTGGTCTTGATGAATAATTGGAGTCGTTATTTGATTATGCTCTGGGTGGTCAAGGTTCGGGTAATCCATTTGTATCCGTTCAAGACGACTCCCCCGTTGAAGAGGTGGCGCTTACAAGACGACTCTCCCGTCGAAGAGGTGACGCTCGTCAAAATGAAGTATACAAATGGATGTACAATCCAAGAAGACGAAGAACCGATCAAATGAATCATGGAGCGGTGAGAAAGAGATAGCCTTGTGTAAAGCTTGGATAAACACGTCCGAGAATAGCGTTGAAGGAAATGCAAAAAAGTCTTCCAGGTTTTGGACGGAAGTACTAGGTTACTTTGAGAAGGAAATTGGGGAATTGAAAAAAGGATACGATTCCCTTAATTGAAAATGGAAAAATAGGCTTTGTTCTAAAGTTACTCAATTTTGTACGCTTTATGATAATGTAAAACGGAGGCACTAGAGTGGCGCAAATGACCAACTAATCTATGATCAAGCGTGTACTAAGTATCGCACTTTTTATAATTCGGCCTTCACACTGACTGAACCGTGGAAATGTTTGAAGGACCATAACAAATGGAATATGTTAGAAATGCCAAGGTTTTACAACAAATCCAAAGAAGTTGCTTCAAAAAATCGCGTACATCAAAAAACACCTCGCACGCTACTTCTGACTCAGCACAAGGTGGTTTTAGAGGTCCGGGGGCCGAGAAACGGCAAGAAAAAAGCGCCATCCTCCTATTCGTTCAGAATCTTCAACTGCTGATGCACCTACTCTTGTTGACTAGTTTGTCGATAAATGGAAAAACGTCACATCGGGTTTATTTTCCCAAAAGAATGATGCCTTAGGTGAGTATTTTATAATAAATGAGCGACAATTGGAATTGAAAGAGCATGCGTATCGGGAGCAAGTAGAGTTGGAGAGACAAAGGCTTGCACAAGCTAAAGAATTAGAGGAATAGAGGCTTGCACAAACTTGAGTTGCAACGTCAAATGTTTCAATTTAAACAACAAGAAAAAAATAGAAAAATATCATCATGTTCTATAATGAACCCGATGATCATTTGACCGAGAGACAACGAAAGTGAGTTTTAGAGTTGAAGCGAAAAATCATGGAGCGATATAATTAAGATTATTGGTTTTAAGTTCTTAATTTCTATTGTAATGTTTTTTATATAATTTGAATTATTAATGTAACGTTTTTTAGTTATTCATGAAATTGTATTTTAAAAAAATTGGCCATGCATTTAGTCTTAAAGAAAGAAAGCTCAGTTGGTGCTCAAATGACAACGGGATCCACGTCACCTGAGGTCACCATTACTACTAGTCTTAATAGAGTGTTTAATCATATGGGAAGTCAAGTTACACCGCTTAATGAACCTACAGATGCATGAAAATTGAGTCTTTATTAGAGAATCTCATACCCTAACCATTAGGTTACTCATGTAACAACTTGTATTTCACCGGTAAGAGATAAGGCATTTAACCCTCTTATAAGCTTGAATGAGTAGTTAGTATGTGTCGCCATGGTTCCAGATTAGAATAGAATACAACATGTGCATTTACAAAAAACTAAATAAGATTGAAAACACATTTTCTTGGAATAGCCAAGTGCGCTTTTGAAAATTTAAGATCTTTACACGAACTAACATCATGCCACAAAAATCTATGGGTGTCGCGGGATTTACACCAAGTGCATTCTATTCTATTAGAATAGAATACAGCAGGTGCATTTAAAAAAACTAAATAAGATTAAAAACACATTTTCTTGGAATAGCCAAGTGCGCTTTTGAAAATTTAAGATCTTTACACGAACTAACATCATGCCACAAAAATCTATGGGTGTCACGGGACTCACCCTTGTCCCGTCACTCATCGAAAATGCACCTTAAAAGTCCATTAGTTTGAAGGCGTTACCAATATACTTGCACAGTTAAACATAAAAGTACCTAATCCACTACTCTCGGCTTTAAGGTGTCGTACAATTACAACTTGTAGGTTCCCCTACATGAGTTACCAAATCAAATACCCTTAACGCCCAACCCCTTTCTGACCTCTATATCCGTAGCCTCAGCCCGCCTGCTGACTTGTCTGGCCATCAATATTAGATGACATAGAGCAGTGGACTCGCCTTTCCTCCATTGTCCAAGAGTCCATCCGTCCACTTAGATCAATATTATCTGAATTAAAGGGACCCAAACTCAGAGCACTTGTCATAGATATCTTTTGCACGGGTGTGTTTGAACTTTGTAATGCCTTGTCCATTCCAGTTTATTCGTTTTTCACTGCTTCGGGGGTTCTGTTCACGGTCTCTTTGTATCTTCCAAGTATGGACCGGGAAGGGGAAGGTGATCAGTATGTGGATTTATCTGGAACGGTTGAAGTCCCAGGATGTAGCCCAATCCGAATCCAAGACTTACAGGAATTGCATGTATGGAACAGAAATAGTGAAGACTATAAATGGTAATGCCAGAAGGTTATTCATGGCCACAGGTATATTTGTAAATACTTGGGACGATCTTTAACCAGTCTCACTCAACGCAGTGAAACATGAACCATTCTTTCTTAACATTTCTACGCCACCTGTTCACCCTATTGGACCGCTCATCAAGCAGATTGAACCTGTTGTGACTGAAATTGAGAAAGAAATAATTGCATGGCTTGATAAACAACAAAAGACTCACTTCTCTATGTCACATTTGGAAGTGGTGGGACACTAACGAGGGAACAACTCACTGAATTGGCTTGGGGTTTAGAATTGAGTCGGCAACGGTTCATCATGGTGGTGAGAAAACCGAGTGACTAGCTGCAGTCTGCAATTTTCAACGTGGGATCTGCGTCAGATGATTCGAGAACGTAACTTGCCCATATGATGAGTTCGTAGACCACACAAAAGTAACAACAGGGCGTATGGTAGCATAGTTCTCATGGGCCCGAGAGCGGCAGGTTCAAGTGGATACATATCGAACTATAAATTTCACGGCATCATAAATATATACTTACAAAAAGACATATAAAAATAGATATATAATAACAGTTATTGAGAGCTTCACTAGAATGGCAATTTTTTTCACTATATCCCAATAAATAATATAATTCACAGCATAGCCTCAGGCGAGGAGCTTCTGACTATCACCGCGACTACCTCTAAGTTTCGTGGGACAACTCACATACCGCACGGTGAGATAATCTTGAGTGGAGCGGAACTCAAAATTTCTATACGGAACCGCTGTATATAAATTAACACATTGAGCTTCATTAGTTGTACTTGGTCACAGTTGACAAGATGGATGAAGTCAGCGTAACGCGCGTTATATTTATTGCGAACAAGTATCAGCAAGCTCTGGCAAATGTTACTAAGAAACGATGTCGAGTCTAGTAGGGTGTACCTGCGTCTTCAAAGAACAAGCTTTGATGATACACGCATATAAGTCCTATTACAATAATATTAACTTTTTCAATTATGCTCCAAGCTAAGCACTACGCTCACACACACCTACCTATACACACAGTAATTACAACTAGCATCAGTGTCACGGCTGTGATGAGATTTGCAAGCGCGAACTCCACGCGCCATTAGCTAGCAGGAGACTATTTATTCGGTCCCATAGATGATGAAGCGAGTAACACTCAAAACTCCGAAGAGTCTTACAATACACAGGTGTGCCGAGATGATACGAAAGTGAAAACCAATGTATCGCGGAGCAAACGAGATGAATGCGTATGCTATAAGCACTGCGAAGTAGGGATTGCGTGCACGTGAAGATGCAGTGATGCGTGGGGGGAGCAAGGAAGTAGGACGAGACGACTAGTAGTATCCGGAAGGCGAGAAGAGATAAGCTAGAGGTGGTAAGCATGAGATAATAAGGCGTAACGGACTGATTGAACCGTCACATAGATAGAGAACTGAGGGCTAAGGAGCTCGAAGCAAGTAATCGGGGCCAAACCCTGAGACCGTGGCGGACATCGTATTGAAACACGCTTTGTTTCTAAAGGTACTCACTCATTTTTTGTAAACGCGTTATTGATAATGTAAAACGAGGCACTAGAGTGGGCCAAATGACCAAGTCTCTCGGAGAAGTTGCTAGATAGAATCCACATGGAACTTGACATCTAGTTTGGTTAGCTGACTCTGTGATTCCAAGAAGATTCGCAGTAAATTGCATTGCATATTCACAATTGCATACGATTTGCAGCAGAAACACGATTTACTTCACTTGGCTCACTTTACTGATCATCAATATCAATCTTTCGTAATGGGTGATTCATACTGCCCGATGATCTCCACTATGGATTCATTGCAAGGTACGTCTATAACTACGATTTCGCCTTCGAGATGTATGGACAGGTGCTCTAGCTACTGTATAATGCCTATTAACGTTGTCACTATTCAACATTGCAGATCAACAGATACGGTTGTGAATGTATCATCAAAGGAGTAAATGACCTTATGGCGTTCTCTATAAGCGTGACATAAACCCATCTGTCACCATAGTAGCGTTGAGCACATGCTTCAAAGATACAGCGCCTCTTTCGGTACTATCGACAGAAACTGGTCGCTACGCATATGGACATATGAACTCAAGGGCTACAATTAGTGACAGATTTAACTGTCACCTAATTCCTGTAGATCACAGGACTTAATTCTTGAAGGTCTAGAGACACATTTCAATAAAAGTGTGTGACTCCACTAAGAGTCTACTAACTGATAGGCTCCTACAAGCCGACCATCATGTAAGTTTATATAGCTACATATAACAACACAACAATTTGGTCTTCTAAGCATGACATACTCCATAAACAATAAACAAACACAGCAAGCTACACACAAATGTTTTGCTCTCTTTCCTTGCGATGTCTCAGAAAAACTTTGAGTGGTTCCATTCTATAGTCTATCCTTATACACAGTTAGTCATGTAACCCATATCGCCCAAATACTGGTCAAAATATTGTATCAAAGAACGTGAACTTTTTACACGTTCAAGGAATTTCTACCGCAATCTACGTACATCAAACCCTAATACGTGACCTACACATGATCATGTCTATTTAGAGCGCGTACAGCCGTGTCATAACCAACAAAATATCCATGAACAATTAACTACCCGATACACTCTTGGGGGAGAGGGGGCGGGGTGGTGGAAGGGGGTATCGATCGAAAATCGTGAAGAACTTGCGCTCTCTTCTATCAACCCTCTACCGAATTCGATCTGTCTCTACAAACGGTACTGCAACTTTTGAGCAAAGTGCACCCAGAAAGAATCTGGGACATTTCAAATCAAATCTAGCTAAAATGAGGCGGAAGGTTAAGGACGGAAGAATGAACAACTTCGCGATCTTCTTTCATAGGATTAGCATTAATCATAGCAGAGAGACACAAACAATGCGTCTCATAGGTATCTACATTACTGCAGAGAGAGCGAACGACATGTGATTAGTGTCTCGAGCATCACTGCCAATACAGCTCCATTTACGAACACACAATAACGCGTGTAATTATACGAAGCACTCTAATTGAGCTTCTAGCACACGTCTATACACACGAAACATTAGCAGCTTGACTAGTTTGTCGATAAATGGAAAAACGTCACATCGGGTTTATTTTCCCAAAAGAATGATGCCTTAGGTGAGTATTTTAGAATAAATGAGCGACAATTGGAATTGAAAGAGCATGCGTGTCGGGAGCAAGTAGAGTTGGAGAGACAGAGGCTTGCACAAGCCAAAGAATTAGAGGAATAGAGGTTTGCACAAACTTGAGTTGCAACGTCAAATGTTTCAATTTAAACTACAAGAAAAAATAGAAAAATGACATCATGTTCTATAATGAACCCGATGATCATTTGACCGAGAGACAACGAAAGTGAGTTTTAGAGTTGAAGCGAAAAATCATGGAGCGGTATAATTAAGATTATTGGTTTTAAGTTCTTAATTTCTATTGTAATGTTTTTTATATAATTTGAATTATTAATGTAACGTTTTTTAGTTATTCATGAAATTGTATTTAAAAAAAATGGTCATGCATTTAGTCTTAAAGAAAGAAAGCTCAGTTGGTGCTCAGATGACAACGGGATCCACGTCACCTGAGGTCACCATTACTACTAGTCTTAAAAGAGTGTTTAATCATATGGGAAGTCAAGTTACACCGCTTAATGAACCTACAGATGCATGAAAATTGAGTCTTTATTAGAGAATCTCATACCCTAACCATTAGGTTACTCATGTAACAACTTGTATTTCACCGGTAAGAGATAAGGAATTTAACCCTCTTATAAGCTTGAATAAGTAGTTAGTATGTGTCGCCATGGTTCCAGATTAGAAAAGAATATAGCAGGTGCATTTACAAAAAACTAAATAAGATTGAAAACACATTTTCTTGGAATAGCCAAGTGCGCTTTCGAAAATTTAAGATCTTTACACGAACTAACATCATGCCACAAAAATCTATGGGTGTCACGGGATTTACAACAGGTGCATTCTATTCTATTAGAATAGAATACAGCAGGTGCATTTAAAAAAACTAAATAAGATTGAAAACACATTTTCTTGGAATAGCCAAGTGCGCTTTCGAAAATTTAAGATCTTTACATGAACTAACATCATGCCACAAAAATCTATGGGTGTCACGGGACTTACCCTTGTCCCGTCACTCATCAGAAATGTACCTTAAAAGTCCATTAGTTTGAAGGCGTTACCAATATACTTACACAGTTAAACATAAAAGTACCTAATCCACTACTCTCGGCTTTAAGGTGTCGTACAATTACAACTTGTAGGTTCCCCTACATGAGCCAATCACACTAGTAGATAGAGAGAGATAGATAGAGAGAGAGAGAGAGAGAGGTCCATTAGTTTGAAGGCGTTACCAATATACTTGCACAGTTAAACATAAAAGTACCTAATCCACTACTCTCGGCTTTAAGGTG
>BQNB010004001.1:87500-110778 GCA_026074375.1 Tanacetum coccineum | reverse complement strand
TTGGATATAACTAAAGGTTAGAAATGGCTAGTTAGGGTACAAGAGAATATTCTTATAATATTCTTTGCTTAGAGAGAAAGGGGGAAAGATTTGAAATCTGAATTTCAAATACTTTAAGTACATGTTGGATAAGAATGTATGATGTGTGTATGAGTTGTCATGATGTGATAGAAGAGAGCCTCTTGATCTTAGTTTGAAATGGAGGGTAAGGATGTGAAGAGGACACTTAGTTAAGTGGCAAGATCATGGGTAGAAAAGAGATTGTGTTTGTTATGTAAGTGAGAAGTGAATGTTTATGAAAGGAGTTGTGTTTGTTTGAGATGAAGCATCAATCCAATGGTTGAAAAGAGAATAAGGGAGTTTGGATTGATGAGGTGGCTTGATCAAGGATAGAAGAGAAAGTATGTTTGTTGTGTTTGTTTGAGAAGCAATTCAAAGGTTGAGAAAAAAGTGTGGGAACTTGGATTGGTGACATGGCTTAATCAAGGGTTAAGTTGAGAGAGAGTATGTGTGTAATTTGAATTGTATGGAGAAGAAAGTGAATATTGAATGAATGGTGGAGAATGTTTTGAAAAGATATGAAATATCTTGGTTGGGAATGTAGGATACATAGAAGTACAACAAGTAGAAGAGAAGTATACTGTGTAAGGGAATATGAGTTGGCATTGTTGAGGATAAGGTTTGAGGTTTGTTTGGTGAAGGTTTATGTGTATAAAGGTTTTAAGATGAAGATGAAGATAAGGATGAAATCAAAGGATTGATTTGGGTTAATAATCACATTTCCAATAAGAGAGGAAAGAGTGGGCATATGTGATTATGGGATTGTTTAGGAAGAAGATGTTTGGAGTGTGCGTGGAAGAGATGAAATCACTTGTTGGGTAAGAAGGGTAAACAAGTGGTTAGGAAGATTGGGTAGAATGATTGTGTAGGAGAAGTGTGGACTTGTACACGTGAGGAATACATGTGAGTTTGTAAAACATTTGTATGGAAGTGAGAAAAGTCAAAGTATGATTAACTTTTAAATACCACAAAATTAATTAGTCATTTAGACTTTAATCCATGATAATCAACAATAGATTTGATCACTAATCATTTTAATTCAAACAAGCTAAGTGATTTGCATCTTATGTAAAGCATATCCCATAACGAGAAAGGATGCATTTACGCAAAGTGACCTTTGACTTAGTTTGACCAATAAGGGAGTACAACCTGTTACGTGATTAGGAGCAACGTATATTCGGATTAAGGTCAAATGATTACTTTTACTTGTTGGTATGTTGAGAATATGATCATACTAGGTTTAGAAAGAAGTCTCGGCCTTGGCTAGAGGCGTTTGATAAAAGATTTAAGTTGGCGTTTTATAGAAAAATGGGAGGATTTGTTTTTGCTCATCTCTAAGTCTAAACCTCACTTGGAGTGTTCCTAAATGTTCAAATATCATGTACATACCTTTATTGAAGTTTCCACATGTGTCGGGTAAGAGGAAAGCCGACAATTGTTAAATCCGCAAAAACGGATTTCGCGTGTGTCGCGCTAGCCACGCGCTGACGCGTACCTAGTGCGCTAGATGGTGAAATCCGGTTTTGCGGATTTAAGCTACCGTTTGTGATTTTACGTTTTGTGAATGTTTATTTATCATCGTTAAAACATAAAGGAGATCCTAGTCAATGTTGCACCAATAATCTCCCCCTTTTTGATGATGACAAATAAAATTTCAGAAAGCAAATAAAATTACAAACGTAGAAAATATGAAGACCGCCATTGATGAAGTTTGCGTCTTGATCTTGGTCTTGTAATTTGGTAAAGCTTGAACATTGTCTTCACCTTGTGAGACTTATATAGCTTGTATACTCTCGTGAATGCTATTGCTCTTTGCTTTCGTAATTGCTTGCTTTTCCAGATCATTAAGCATCAATTAGCTTTGCTTTCCTTCTCTCCCTTTGTCAAATCAAAAAGGCCGGATCTTGGTCTTTTCTTGGAAGGTTGATATCTTGGTAGAAGAAAGAATAGATACCATTGTACATGCTCTCCCTAGATCGTTGCTCCCCCTTGTTCCAAAGTGGGGATCCATGGGTCAAGAGCATTACCTTCAAAAGTGTTCTTGGCTACAACTAGCAACAAGCAAACACAAACCAACACAAGCAACAAACATATAAACATGTGCAAGTCCAACATGGGTTAGCTTACCATTTTGAATCTTAGAAACATGGATGAATATAAATGTGGATTATTGCGACTTTGTAAATTGTTGCATATTTTCATATACATATTTTAACATTTATATGTATAGATAATCATGGCACCAATTACTTTTTGTTGAGCATAATATAGACAATAAACACGCAAGCAAGGTACATATTATTTCAAGCAAGTAAATCATGTCATTTAAGCATATCTTGGTGGAGATAACCAATTACATTTAAAAATACAAGCATAATCTTATTCAACTACTATGTTGATCTTTAGAAGTCAATTGAGTCCATTGTGAAGGGGACCGACATTGGGAGTACATCATCCACTTTTGATATTCTTGAGGTGTCCTCTAGGTGTTCATTCTTGATAAACTCAACAAGTGTTGTTATGATCCTAGCAAATAGAATTGGATCTTTGTTGAATTCCATTTCATCCATTCTCTTTGCTATAAAATAGGCAAAGTTGAATGGGGTGTGTGTTTCAATGCAAAAGAGCATATATCCAACAACAATAGGCAATTCTTTCTTTGCTTCAATCTCTACGAACACATTTGTGAGCAAGACTTCGGCCCAAGGTTTCAAGTGATCATGAAGTTTTGACTTATCCCATGTATGTGAGGGGGAAATTTGACAATGAAATTGTCCTTTTAAGATTACTTTTTGAACAAGAGCACCATTTCTTAGAGGATTAGTTGAGGTTGAGTTAGGGTGATAGAATCTAATTTTCTTAAAATTAAGGGTGCTAGTTGACATGCAATAGAACAAGGTTCCAATGGATGATATGTTTAGGATCTTGCCGAAGTCACTAAGATACAAATTATAATCATGCCCATACATGTGAAAGCAAAGAGAGGTTGTGATTCTATCAAAATAATACTTATGGTAAAATTCTTGAACATGACGTGGGTAAATGGATGATGGTAAATTCACAAATAAGAGGCAGTTTGAACGAGTAAATGGTTGTTTTAGGCTAGTGGAAAATATGAAAATTTTATCGCAATGACGACCTTCAAGATAAGGGCGATTTTAAAAGGGTTTATAGGAGCTAATGTGATATCGGCAATCAACCCGTTTCATGAAATATTTTGAGGTCATATTCTTAATGAAAGAGTAGATTGATCACATTATGGGTGGTGAATGAGCTTATATTCAAGTGCTTTTATAGTGAAATACTAAGAGATAAGTGTGAATTAAAAGAGGTTAATATCCATTAGATAATAGGATTTTGGTACTTTTGATTCCTTAAATTTTAAGGTAGTTATGCCTTTTGTAAGCAAAGTACTTTATTGGGAAGACAATTATGCTTTGGTGATTTAAGAGGTTTAGTTAGGGTTTAGATGGTATTGGATGATCAAGTTTCATATCTTAGTTCCTACACATATGTACATTTAGTTCACATAAAATGAACAAGTTGACATAAATGTAACCTCTTCAACACAAGGGTGAGTTGTGATCTAAAGTGATTTTGTCAATGAATTTGTCTATTTAATCTTTCATGTCCATCATGGGGAATGGAACATGCAATGTTGTAAATAGGTCAATTTCACATATTTAAATATGTGAGACGATAATTACCACAATATTAGCAAGATGTAGAGCAAATTTCTTGTTCATAGCACATAAGTTTGACATGTAGATATCGAGATAGTGTCAATCGTAGTTTGAATAATGTATTGACATCTATTCTTCATCTCGTTAAAACAACAATGTTGTTTAACTTTTATGCTTTTCACATAAGTCCTAACACATAGCACATAATCACATAAGCTCTAAGAGCAAAATTATCTCTAAAAGGTTATGCAAACGACCTCTAGACTTCTACTCTTATTTTTGACCCCTCACTTTCTTAAATCAATAACCTATGGTGCATGTCAACCATGAACAATCTCAACTAGACTCGTGTAATTTGGACTTTGGGAAATGTCATGTGAAAATCCTAAGCTTGTTTAGTCTTAGACCTAAGAGTTCTCTCATTCAACTCACCAATTACTTGTTCTATTGGTGACCTCTAGCTTCTTTTAAACTCTTAGGGTAGCCTTTATCCGAAACATTAACTTGTAATGATGGCGACCCATTAAGATCTTGAACTATGGGTTCATCGATCCTATCATCTTCTACCGAATAAGATGACTTGGGCTTGGGCAAGCTCTCATCAAAGGAAACATTAAGAGAATCCTCAATCCTCATTGTTTCCTTTCGATTGGCGGGACGCTTACTCTCATTAAATCAGTCCTAGGTAGTCTGTCCATCTATTTCTTTCCCTTTTCAAGGCCCCTGTTAAAGTCATTAATCTCCTTGAATCGTTTAGGTGTCGTTTCTTTTGGGGTTTTAAGGACTCTCAACGAGGCATTAGTTGGTAAAATAGAAAAGTATGCTCCTTGATCCGGATAAAAGGGGATTGGGTATAGGAAGTATTCATGCAAAAAATCTGGGTCTTCTTGGGAAGTGGAAATAGAGGTTCCTCACAGAGCATAATGCCCTTTGGCGGCTTGTCATTAGAGAGTTTTATGGTGAGGATGGTGGTTTTTGTGCCCCGTCTAACTCCTCCATATTTGGTGGAGTTTAGGGTGACATCATTAAGGCTTCGACTAGCATTGTGTCTATTGTCCCCGCTTACAAAAATTCGTTCTTCATCAAGATTTCAAATGGTTCTAATGTGTCTTTCTGGAAGGACATTTGGTGTAAGGATAGGGTTCGGCTTATGGATGTTTTCCCTAGACTTTTCGCCCTCGACTCCTCTCAGGACTGTAGTGTTAGTGATCAATGGAAATTGGTTGACGGCTTATGGATGGGTAATTAGAATTGGCGTTTTCAGCCTCGTGGTAGATCCCTAGGAGACCTCGACTCCCTCATCTCTTTGTTGGGAAACATGTCCTTATCTCCTGAGGGTGTTGATACTTGGCAATGAAATTTCGATTCCCCCGACAAGTTTAAGGTTAGTACTCTCTCTAGATCTATCCAAAATCTTGTTTTTGTGGATGACATTATTGGGTTGACACACAATTAGAATTCTTGGATCCCTCGTAAAATCAATATATGTGTTTGGAGGGCGTCTTTAAATAGGCTGCCTACTCGTTCGAATCTTGAATCTCGTGGTGTGCCTAACGCCTCTGTTATGTGTCCTTTCTGTTATAATGCTACTGAAAATGAAGTTCATTTCCTTCTTTATTGTCCTCACATGGTCAAAGTGTGGAGGAAAGTTTAGGGTTGGTGGAACTTAGGCTTGTCTAACGTTTTCCCTCCTTTCTCTATTCGGGACATAGCTTTAGGGTCAGTTTCTGATATGGGTTGTAATCGGCATAACAAGATTTTGCATGGGGTTTTTCAATGCTACCTTTGGGCTGTTTGGAATTGGAGAAACAAGCTCGTCAACACAAAGCTTGAAGATGTCACAAGCATTAGGGAGGAGGATATCTTTCCCTCGATACAACGTCTCTCTAAAACGTGGATAGCAGCTCGATTTTCTAAAGGCACTGCGGCTTGGGATAAATGGATCTCAAGTCCCTATGATATTCTTGCTCTTGGTTGATGTTCTCCCTTTTTATTTTTCTTGTTTTTTGTAATGTTGGACCTCCTTTTTGGAGCCCTTTGTTAATAAAATTTTAGCCTTTAAAAAAAACACACCTTCGTACGACTTTGGGTCAAACTTGGTGAGATGTACTTTAGTGTTAAGTATAAATACTTTACAACCAAAGACCCTAAAGTATTCTAATGACGGCTTCCTATTTCTAAGAATTTCGTAGGATGTTTTATTGATGAATTTTCTAATATAAACCTTATTAAATATGTAAGTTGCCGTATCTAATGCATGACACCAAAACTTTTGTTGAACGGATTGCTCGGCTAACATAGCACGACTTATCTTTCTTAACTTGCGTTGTGTTCTTTCAACAATCTCACTTGATTGAGAAGTGAACGGGCCCAACAACTTATAAGACATTCCATGTTGTTCACAAAAGCTCCCAAATTGCAATTTATCAAATTCACTAGTATGATTTGTTACGATTGAAACAATAGAACAATCATGTAGGTTTTCAAGCTTTCTACACAATATTTTAAAATTTTCTAAGACATCATCCTTAGATCTACAAACACAACCCATGTGTATTTTGAGTGTTCATCCACAATTATTAAAGTGTAAAAGTTGCCTCCGTAACTTTGTATTGAAAATGGACCAAACAAATCTAAGTGTAACAACTCTAAAACCCTAGTAGTTGACTCTTCTTTCCTAGTCCTATTGTTTGCATTAACTTGACCTCTTAAACCACATATATCACAAAAGTATCTTTCAAAGCTCAACTTTGGTAGGTTCCTCACTAGCTTGTTGGAAGATAAGTTTTGAACTAACCTCATATTGGCGTGACCTAACCTCTTATGCCAAAGCGTTGAGTTATCCACCACGGATGCAAGACAAATTTATTGTATGGAGTTATATTCCAATTTGCACGTATATAAACCATTTCTCCTATGTCCTTTAGCTAGCAATTTTCCATTTTTACTAATATCGCAATCTACTTTAGTAAAGCTAACAACGCAATCATCATCACATAATTAACCTACGCTAATCAAGTTAAATGCTAGACCATTAATATGCTCAACATTGGTAATTATAATGGAGTCATGAGTAATATTACCTCCACCAACGACCTTGCCCTTTAGGTTGCTCCTAAATACGACATGTCCACCATCATACGCCTTGTACGAAGTAAACAATCTTCTATTCCTGGTCATGTGCTTAGTGCAACCACTATCCACAATCCAATCGTCCGGTACTAGATCGTATTTAAGACACACCTACAAGTAGACATAAATTCAAGGTCGTGGTACCCATTGTTTTATGGGTCCGTTGTGGTTAGAAATATGGTGCCCAAGTTAAGCATTCTTAGGTCTTGTAGTAAGGTACATAGTTTATGTAGGTCGTACCTTGAGAACGCGGACCAAGGATTGTTTTGAAAATCATGGGAGTTTTGAAAGTTTGGTCCAACGCTCTAAGGTGTTTTTAGCCTTTGATTTGGGTAGGAGTTTTCTCTCCTTTGGAAGGTGCTAGGTTGATGATGCGAAGACCTTTGGTTTTTGTGAAAATTTCTTCTTTCCGAAGAGTGATTGTTTTGAAAAAAAGGCATTTGAGCATATGAGTTTGAAGCTCTCATATTTGGTGTGAGTAAAAGAGGTCTAGGGTCAACTCGAGGTCGTGTGTATCCAAGACCATTATGTGAGCTCGAGTGATGTTTTGTTTTCACTCTTGTAATGGGTGTTTGGTGATCTCAAGTGTTGGCAAAGTGAGTTTGAAGAGTTATGGGTTTAACAAAGCTTTTTGAGGAATTTTCATTTTGACTTCCTTTTACAAACACTATTGGTTTGTTTAGACTCACGGAAGTGGTTTTATCATTTTTAGAAAATCCAAGACCTTCCTTATCTTAGGATAATTTTTGACGACTTAACATATTGTCCAAAACAATGCTACTTTCTTTGAATTTTGGAAAAACTCAATGCATCGTTCTGAAGCTTAGAAACATTGCTTGTTAAAGAGTCAACCTCTTGTGTGAGTTCAACACACCTTTGACAAGGTTTAATCACCTCTTTGTTATTAACAAGTTTCTTTACTTCAATTTCAAGATCATTGATTTTACTTGAAAGTTTTAAATTCGTATCTTCAAGAACACGTTTTTCTTTTAAAAGTTTTTCAAAAGTTTTAGTAAAGTCTTTGTTAAACTTTAAGAGTTCCTCATTCTCCTTTTGTAAATAAATAATGTTTGAATCGATATTAGAGCTAGATGGTTTGGATACTACCTCTTGTGAGTCGATCGCCATGAGACATGTTGCGTCGTTTTAATGTTTGTCACCATCTTTACTATCGCTCCATGCTCCTCCCATAAAAGCCTTGTTCTCCTTCGGCTTTCTACACTCACTAGCGAAGTGACCTTCAATACCGCAGTTGTAGCAAGCCCTCTTTGCCTTTGAGCTTTCACTACCTTTCTTCCCAAAGCTATTACCGCGACCTTTTCTAAACCTATTACCGCCATTACCAAGTCGATTCCTGCATCCAAACCAATTACCCTTGCGAAAGAACTTGCGGAAGTTCCTAGCCAATAAATTGAATGCCTCAACTTCTTTTTCATCAATGTCTTCGTCACTTCCTCCTTGACTATCGCTATCATCACTAGTTTGTTCCCTAGTGACTTTAGCTTTAAGAGCTAAAGATTTAACCTTTTCTTTGGTGGTCTTAGATCCTACACCATGATTATCTAAGACCATTTCATAAACCTTAAGATTTTCGATTAGCTCATCAAGAGGAAGAGTGGCCAAATCTTTCGCTTCTTCACTGGCCGTCACCTTGGCTCTCCACTTCAATGGTAGAGCACGAAGAAACTTTCTTACGTGATTCTTGCTTGAGTAGTCCGGATTAAAATATTTTAGACTAGTTACAATAGCGTTGAATCGTGTGAAGCCGCTATCAATAGTTTTTTCATTGGATATTAAGAACTTCTCATATTCTTGAGTGAGAAGATCAATCTTGTAATTCTTGACTTGTGAATTGCCTTGGTGAGTGATGATAAGTGTATGCCAAACTTCCTTGACGGTTTTACACATGAAGACTCGTTCGTACTTCTTACATGGTAAGGCATTGTAAAGAGTCATATTGGCTTCATTATTCTTGCCAAGTTGCTTCTTTTGCTCATCCTTGAGAAGCTCATATGGCGTTTCCTTCATTAACTTTGTTTCTTCGTCTTCAACTTCAAAGTAAAAATCGCCGCTTTGGATGACTTGCCATAAGTTAATAAGTTAATATCATTGGACTTTTATGTAAATCTCAAAGTTCGGCCTTTCACCCGAAAAATAAAACCTATTTGGATTCTAGAAAAGGTGGTTATTTTGAATAAACACCCTGGCTCAATATAGTTCTCCTTGAGCCTTGGATTCTTTTACTCAACTTTTGTTTCAAAAATAGGAGTTAGGATTTTGAATTTTTGAAAAATAAGTTTTCAACTTAAAACGACTTCTCGGGAAGTTTTTAACTCTTAAAAACATGAGTAAGGCGCTCTAATAGCAATTGTAGAACCGTAGAGGGGGGTGAATACGGTTTTCTTGACTTCTTTGAAGTTTATAAAACTTCAAGTCTCGAAAGAGCCGATTGGTGTACTAATCTACTTTGCAAGTAGAACAATAAGTAGATAGAGTGAAGAAGAGATAAGAAGAGACACCACGGTATATACTGGTTCGGGAAGGGGGGTTTAGTCCTTTCGTATGTCAAGTTGCGAATCCATAACACTGATACTATTCCTAGTATAATTGATAACGGTCGTTGTACTATCAAAAATAAACCATAACTAAACCAATACAGATAGGGTAAGAAAGGGTCGAATCCTCAGAGCCGATTGGTGTACCAATCTTGCAGATGCCGATTTTTCCAAAGCTGCGGGGTAAGGGGTGGTTGTGCTTGACACACCATCCTCCCCAACTTTGGGTGATTCAGTAGCTTCAGGATTCTGTGTTGGTGGTTTTGGAAAATCTTTTAACAAATCATTTACCAACTCAGAATCGGACTTAACATTATCAGCTTTTTTATCTTCAACAATTTCGTCATCAGTAACGAAATCCTCGACATCATGTGAAAAATCATGAACACTTGGAATTTTGATGTCATTGTTGTAGGTTTTACCATTTCGAAGAGATGTCACCATATTCACATGCTCAGGACCATCTGGCTTATGCTTTGGATTGAGGGTGGGATAGCTTGGAAGCTTACCCGCTTCTCGTTTATGCACCTCTTCGGCCAACTGCCCCATTTGTCTTTCAAGATTCACTACAGATTTAGAGAGGGACTCAAACTTTAGGTTTGCACCTTGATTAGACTTGGCCAACTCACTTAGGATCAAATCAAACTTTTGGTCAATATTGGATTGTTGACCATTACTTGAACCTTGACCATGATTTTGGTATTGCTGTGGCCTTTGTTGGTAATTTTGTTGGAAGTTAAATGAATCGCCACCCTCATACCTTGGTTTGTAACCATAGTTTTGTTGTTGGGTATTGTTAAGGCGATTGTCGTCATCTTTCCAACGGAAGTTGGGATGACTGCGCCATCCCGGATTGTAGCTTTCGGAGAATGGGTCGTTTCGTGGACGGTTTCCATAGACTCCATTTACCTCCTCATTTGATGGTGCCCCCCAACTTTGACAATTATTGACCGAATGACTCGGATCACCACACATTGAGCACGCATCATGCGACACCTGCGACACATTCGGGACACCTTTTCCTAGATTTCTCAATAAAAGATCAACTTTCTTACTTAACTCACTAATTTCAGAATTTGTGCCATGTTGGTTAGACACAAAATTGGCGGAAGATGTGTGGTTGTTTTGATCCACCGAAGCTTGGGTCTTGGAACCCTTGCTCAGCTTTTCAAAAAATTCCCATTCTTCCTCCATGGGTCGTGAGAAAAACGTACCCCCACTAGTTGCCATCACGAATTGTTGGTTCTGATAATCCAACCCATCATAGAAGACTTTGACAAGCTCCCATTTTGGAATATCGTGATGAGGGCAAGTTCTTAACAACTCTTTTAATCTATTAAAAGCTTCGTGAAACTGCTCGCCTGGGATTTGACGAAAGGATTTAATCTTATTCCTAATGGCGGCAGTTTTACTTATAGAATAAAATTCATCAAGAAACGCGGATTGCATTTCAGACCATGAGTGAATACTACCTGGTTCGAGAGATGTGAACCAGGCCTTAGCTTGATCTTTAAGAGAAAAAGGAAAAAGGCGAAGTCTTACCCCATCCTTAGTGGTGTTATTAACCTGGTATGTATCCGCAATGGAGAAGAACTCCCGCAGATGTGCGTATGGCTCCTCACGACCTCTAAACACGGGCAAGATCGCTATGAGGTTCGGCTGGATCTTGAAGTTGCTCACGGCCCCATTAGCCGCAGCCGGATAGACAATCGGCGAGGGATCCTCGAAGTTCCCCGGTCTGTAGTAGGAATCCACACCTCGTGGTGGGGATTCTGCTCCGCTGGCATCGTCGTCTGACATTTCCGTGAAAAGCTCTTCTAAACCTGCAAAATCAAGGTTAGTAGAAAACTGTCTAACTGCTTTTCTCCTCAACCTTGCACTTCTCTCTACCTCGGAATCGTAAGCTAATGGTGATGTACGTCCCGATCTACGCGTGCGCATACACTAACCTGCACACTCACAACTAACAAAACAAAACAAGCAAAAAACAAAACAAGAGAAAAAGAAAATCTTTTTGTATTTTATTTTATTTTTTATTTTAAAAAAACTATTAACAAAAACTTAAACCAAAAGCGCACTCACTCCCCGGCAGCGGCGCCAAAATTTGATAGCGGTCGTTGTACTATCAAAAATAAACCTTAACTAAACCTATATAGATAGGGTAAGAAAGGGTCGAATCCTCAGAGAGTAGGTGGATTTAATTTAAGTTTTGGGGTGATCACTGATCAATAAAAGTTTTCGTTTAAGACTAAATAATAAAACTACTAATCAACTAAAATGTAAATAAGCAACAAAAAGTAAATAAGCAAATAAAAATCAGATTTGTAAACAATTAAAAGAAAAGCAATCCCTCCCGGCTCCAAATATATGAATATGACTAAGTCACGGATTATTACTAATGTTTGACATAGTTTGAATTATTTGAAAAGAATAATTTTAGGCACAAATTATGTTTACCATACGAATCGTCTTAATCTCTTAAACTAATTAGACTCGGCACGAATCGTTGACAAGCAATAATATGTCTTTCAATAATCCAATCAAGTAATTATATTAAAACATTAAAATCAAACCAAAGATATGCATTAAAATTATATGAATTAATGTTTGACAAACAATGTAAAATCCATAATCATAATCAAACCATACATCTTTTACCGGGAGAGATTACAAGATTTTTAGCCGCACATGGTGATGGAGATGATGAAATATTTTGTTGTCATGGTGGCTGCCTCCTTTTTCTTTTCTTGTTTTTGTGTGGTGTCTGACCAATGTTGGGACGAATTGTGTATTCTCTTTTGTCGGCTACAGTTTCCTACCAATCCCTCGAATGAATTCCTTTTGCCGAATGTAGAATATTTATAGGGATAAAACCCTTTTTTTCCTTCTCTTGCTTCACGTCAAAACAAAGCCCAACCCAACAGTTGGGTTCTTTCTTTTCTTTCTGTTCCACGTAAAAAAACTAAAGCCCCAAGATGAAATTTAAATGTGCTTTTTTTGTGTTCTTTTCCTATTGTTTATCCATGGCCCAACTATGCATTTAAAGGCCCAATCACGAATTTACTTTTCCAGCTGATATAACCACGAGGTAACTTCAGAACTTTGTAGGTTTTATCACATAAAAATAAAGAACTCATATTTCTCTTTCCGTGGTCTTTTGAATCACCTAAAACGGAACTCGGACGAAAAAGTTATAACCAAAACATCGCGACATGTCTTTTCACCATTAGCTCACAAAGTCTCCATTTTAGCTCCATTTTATCCATAACCTACATAATCACAAAACACACTCAAAGTACATGTATAACAACGAAAAACAATGCAACTATGCGTAATTAACATGCTATGAGGTGTATGTAAAATACACCGATCAAACCTCCCCAACTTAACCCTTACTCGTCCCGAGGAAGAAATCTACTATATCTTAGCATGTTAATTACATAGTTTTTAATCATACCATTGAAATTCCATCAAAAAGATAAAATTCAACCTAGTACACTAATAACCATCCTATATGACCAATAATCCAAAATGATTACCAATATTTTTGTCCTTCTTAAACACTTAACATAACCGCTCCCATTGGTTCCATTTACTTTATGTTTCATATAATTAACCATGTGCCCAACATACTTAATACACCCCTATAATCAATCTAAACATCAATCCAAAACAAGAGGTGAGAATACCTTACACCTTTTATAATACCGGAGTTTTTATACCATAGGAGCGCACTTTTTCGAGAGCACATAAGCCATCATACTTTAGCTTTCATACTTTCACTTTTTGCTCATTTTTGCACATGAATTTTACTTCACATTTCAAGCATTTTTGCTCATAACATACATAAACTCCTTTTTTAGCCATCCGGGACCGTTTCTTATACAAGTCATCCCGAATGCTTTATACACTCCTTTTAAGGTTGATATAAAGGCCAATCATTTAGAAGAATGAATATCTATCCTATAGGTGCATACTAAGACACATCGGCACACGGGAACCGGTTAATTTAGTATGTTTTAATTAAATGGGAACAGCTATGCTTCGTGCCTACTGGTATATCATATGATGGAGTTATCTACCACATAGTCTAATTAATCAATGCACTAACTTAAACCAACCTTCCTAATTTCATTAACAACAATACAAGGATTGGGTTATTTCACATAAAATTGTCTCAGCTAAGTGCAATGCTATCCATCATAAGAATTGGCGTCTGACCCATGCTAACAACTAAAATATCACCTTGCGCGGGTGACGAATCAGATAGGCAAGCCCAGCATATGACTACCACCAATAATTATGACAGTTCTCCAACTCTTTTCTATGGCCACCATGCGCGGGTGACGAGCCGGATAAGATCAATTTAAGTGTCATAACCCAACTATTACATTATTATATTTCATATTACATTATTTTAACTTTCTTCCCGATCTAAGCAAAAGTAAGTAGGGAAATTCAATCGGGTATGGTTTGATCATCTACTAATTATACATATGCCTAATCTACATGCAAACAATCAAATCAATTTTATAACCAAATTATACAATGGAATCGGGTGCACCTTATAATCATGGCCGGATCTTCTAGCTTGCTCCAATAAGTCATCAATAAGCTAATCTTCAGAATCTGCAAACATTCAACAAGTATATGTAGAAGAAACTTCCACATCCAATTAGTACAAGACTCATATAATGTGATTTTCAATTTTTCCAAAAATCACATTTTTACCCATTTTTTACCACAATTTCACACAAGAACATGTAACACATGTGACACCGTCCCCCCAACTTAAAGCATTGCATTGTCCCTAATGCCAAAAACTTTAAGTTGAAATTTTGGTTAAAAATCACTTTGACAAACTCACACAACAACAAAAACCTAACTCACTTTCGTAGGAATCACGGTTGCATTTAGCGTATGCAACAAGCCTTTAAACCACTCGGTAGCCCGAGTGGACGAGTTATAGTCTCGTGAGGGTTTGTAGTGAACACACCCACAAAGTTTTTAACACACACAAAAATAAGAAAAATAAATTAGAAAGAAAATACACACACACACTACAAACCACGGGTTGCCTCCCGCGAAGCGCTAAGTTTACCGTCATCAGCCCGACATAACTCATTGGAGTTATTGAGACGGTTGGCATGGTTCCAAATAAACCACATCGACCGTGTCCGTATGATCACTCTCCAACACAACATATGGCTTCAGACGGTGTCCATTGACTTTAAACGGCTCTCCACCCACCATATTTTTTATTTCAATGGCTCCGTGTGGAGAGACTTGAGTCACAACGTATGGACCCGTCCATTTACTTCTTAATTTTCCCGGAAAGAGCTTAAGTCTAGCATTGAATAGCCAAACTTTTTGACCCACCAAGAAAGATTTCTTGGTGATGTGTCGGTCGTGAAAAGCCTTAGTTTTCTCCTTATAAATCCGGGAGCTATCATAAGCATCACGTCTAATCTCATCTAATTCAGATAATTGAAGTTTCCTAGAATTACCCGCCTTATCTAAGTCCATATTAACCTGCTTAATTGCCCACTCAGCCCTATGTTCTATCTCTACCGGTAAATGACACGCCTTGCCATATACCAACCTATACGGTGACATCCCAATAGGGGTCTTAAAAGCCGTCCTATATGCCCACAAGGCATCATCTAACCTCAAGGACCAATCTTTCCTATCACTACGAACGGTCTTTTCTAATATTCGCTTAATCTCCCTATTAGATACTTCCACCTGTCCACTAGTCTGTGGGTGATAAGGGGTAGCTATTCTATGATTAACCCCATAGTGTTTTAATAACTTCCCAAATTTAAAGTTCTTAAAGTGGGAACCCCCATCACTAATGATGGCCTTGGGGATTCCATGCCTAGCAAAGATATTTTTCTTAACAAACTTAAGAACTACACTATGGTCATTTGTTTTTGTAGCCTCAGCCTCTACCCATTTAGAAACATAGTCAACCGCCACCAAAATGTACACATTGCCATAGGAGGTAGGGAATGGTCCCATAAAATCAATACCCCACACGTCAAAGATCTCAACAACAAGTATAGGATTCATAGGCATCTGATCACGCCTTGAAATCCCACCAACTTGCTGGCAACGAGTACATGCTTTCACAAAAGACTGGGCATCCTTGAATATAGTCGGCCAAAAGAAGCCGCTTTGCAGGACTTTGTGCCCAGTTTTCGTCGCACCAAAGTGTCCCCCACACGCATAAGAATGGCAATGAGCCAATATGTTCGTATGCTCGTGATCAGGAACACATCTCCTAACAACTTGGTCAGCACATACTTTATAAAGCTCCGGATCCTCCCAAAAATAATACTTCAATTGAGAAAAGAAGTATTGTCTTTGTTGTTTGGACCAGTAATCCGGAAGCTTTTTAACTACAAGGTAGTTAACAATGTTTGCATACCAAGGGAGCTTAGAAACTTCAAATAAGCTTTCATCCGGAAAGCTCTCTTTGATGACGTCAGATGGGTTAAATGGTGGAGGGATAATCCTGGACAAATGGTCGGCAACCACATTTTCTGACCCCTTTTTATCCCGGATTTCCAGATTAAATTCTTGTAAGAGCAGAATCCACCTAAGCAACCTCGGTTTTGTCTCTTTCTTGGTCAATAAATGTTTCAAGGCACTATGATCCGAAAATACTATCACCTTAAAGTGCCCCCAAATATATGACCGGAACTTATCAAGAGCAAAAACCACGGCTAGCAATTCCTTTTCAGTAGTGGTGTAATTCATTTGGGCTTCTGAAAAAGTCTTACTAGCATAAAAGATTACAACGGGTTTCTTATCAACCCGTTGTCCCAGCACCGCCCCAGCGGCATAATCGCTCGCATCACACATGATCTCGAAAGGCTTTGACCAATCAGGTGACTGCAGAATCGGGGCTTCTACAAGCTTCTGCTTAAGCATATTGAATGCTTTAAGACATGATTCATTAAAGTCAAATCGTGCATCTTTTAAGAGTAAGTTACAAAGAGGTTTTGATATAGCACTGAAATCTTTAATAAATCGCCTGTAGAACCCTGCATGACCAAGAAAAGATCGCACAGCTTTAATGTTAGTGGGAGGAGGAAGGGTTGAAATTATTTGCACCTTGGCACGGTCAACCTCAAATCCTTTTTTAGATACGACGTGCCCCAATACAATTCCCTCACGAACCATGAAATGGCTCTTCTCCCAACTAAGCACTAGATTAGTTTTGGTGCATCTTTTTAACACACATTCAAGCTGACCCAAACAGCTTTCAAAGGATTGACCAAAGATGGAGAAATCATCCATAAATATCTCTACAGATTCTCCAACCATGTCTGAAAAGATGCTCATCATGCATCGCTGAAAGGTAGCGGGTGCATTACACAGGCCAAACGGCATTCGGCGGAATGCGAATGTTCCATAAGGACATGTAAAAGTGGTTTTGGCCTGGTCATCAGGATGGATGGGTATTTGATTATACCCGGAGTACCCATCCAAAAAGCAATAGAACTTTTGACCGGAAAGCTTCTCAACAATTTGATCAATGAAAGGTAGTGGGAAATGATCTTTAGATGTGGCATTATTCAGCTTACGGTAATCTATGCACACTCTCCACCCTGTCACTGGTCGGGTGGTGAGTTTTCCCCACTCTCGATTTCCACAACGGTGATACCAGCCTTTTTAGGCACCGTTTGCGTGAGACTTACCTATTTACTATCCGAGATGGGATAGATGATACCAGCATCTAACCATTTGAGAACTTCCTTCTTCACTACCTCTTTCATATTAGGATTCAAATGCCTTTGCGCATCTCTTGATGGCTTAACATCTGGGTCCATAACAATAATGAAGGACTGATTCCTTTCAAGTATGTAATTGTCCATCCCACTGCTGCTTAATACTTGGAAAGCACCTTCAAAAGTGCTTCCTCTTGTGACCCAGAAAGATCAGAAGCAACAATAACGGGTAAAGTATTGTTAGGACCTAGAAAAGCATATTTGAGATTGGATGGCAAAGGTTTCAGCTCAAGAGTTGGAGGCACCTCTAGCGACGGATTTGTGGCCGTGTTAAAATTAACAGGCAATGGCTCCACTTTATAAGACCACAGTGGTCTTTGATGGTCCAAAGAATTGACCAAACACTCTTGAATCTTTTGTACTTTAGCAACATTAAGAATCTCCTCATTCTCACCAGTTAGATCAAAGTCCAAAGAATCGTCCTTAAGTATACGGGGTGCAAGCTTTTAGACTTCCTCATCAATCACATCCACTTGGTAACATTCATTCATAGTGGGAGAATTCACAGAATTAAACACATTCAATCTTAACTTCTTATTACCGAAAGCAATGTCTATGGCGCCAGTTCGACAATTAATCCTAGCGTCTATCGTGGCTAGGAATGGTCGCCCAAGGATAATGGTTGGTTGAACATCCTTGTATGGTGACTCGGTGTCTATAACAAAGAAGTCAATTGGGTAATAAAAGTCATCAACATTCACAATAACATCCTCTAAGATGCCTCTAGGAATTTTAGTAGATCGATCGGCTAAGGAAATTATTGTCAGTCTTACGAAGAGTTCCTAAGTCATACTTATCGACCAAACTAGCAGGAAGGATGTTGATACTAGCACCGAGATCAAGGAGCGCGTTCTTAACGGCAATATTTCCCACCACAACTGAAATCAATGGTGCTCTAGGATCTTTGAATTTGGGAGGAAGAGAGCTAGATAAGACCGCACTGACATGCTCAGTTAGGTCAATCTTTTTAGGCAAAGTTGCCTTCAGCTTCCTCTTTTGGGTATACAAGTCCTTTAAAAACTTGGCATATGCAGGAATTTGCTTGATAGCATCAATAAGGGGGAGATTGATCTTTACTTGCTTGAAAGTCTCCCACATATCCTCAGAATGTGGACCCTTTTTAGCCAATCTTGCAGATGCTGATTTTTCTAAAGCTGTGGGGTTAGGAGTGGTTGTGCTTGACACACCATCCTCCCTAACTTTGGGTGATTTAGTAGCTTCAGGATTCTGTGTTGGTGGTTTTGGAAAATCTTTTAACAAATCATTTACCAACTCAGAATCGGACTTAACATTATCAGCTTTTTTATCTTCAACAATTTTGTCATCAGTAACGAAATCCTCGACATCATGTGAAAAATCATGAACACTTAGAATTTTGATGTCATTGTTGTAGGTTTTACCATTTCGAAGAGATGTCACCATATTCACATGGTCATGACCATCTGGCTTATGCTTTGGATTGAGGGTGGGATAGCTTGGAAGCTTACCCGCTTCTTGTTTATGCACCTCTTAGGCCAATTGCCCCATTTGTCTTTCAAGATTCACTATAGATTTAGAGAGGGACTCAAACTTTAGGTTTGCACCTTGATTAGATCGGCCAACTCCACTTCGATAAAATCAAACTTTGGTCAATATTGGGATTGTGTCCTTTACTTGATACCTTGAACCATGGATTTTGGTATTCTTGTGGCTTTGTTGGTAATAATTTTGTTGGGAAGTTATTGAAATCGCCACCCTCTTCCTTGGTTGGAACCATAGTTTTGTTGTTGGGTATTGTTAAGGCGATTATCGTCATCTTTCCAACGGAAGTTGGGATGACTGCGCCATCCTAGATTGTAGCTTTCGGAGAATGGGTCATTTCGTGGGCGGTTTCCATACACTCCATTTACCTCCTCATTTGATGGTGCCCCTTAACTTTGACAATTATTGACCGAATGACTCGAATCACCACACATTGAGCACACATCATGCGACACGTGCGACACATTCGGGACACCTTTTCCTAGATTTATCAATAAAATATCAACTTTCTTACTTACTCACTAATTTCCAGAATTTGTACCCATGTTGGTTAGACATAAATTGGCGGGAGATGTGTGTTGTTTCGATCCACGAAGCTTGGGTCTTGGAACCCTTGCTCAGCTTTTCAAAAAATTCCCATTCTTCCTCCATGGGTCGTAGAGCACGAAGAAACTTTCTTACGTGATTCTTGCTTGAGTAGTCCGGATCAAAATATTTTAGACTAGTTACAATAGCGTTGAATCGTGTGAAGCCGCTATCAATAGTTTTTTCATTGGATATTAAGAACTTCTCATATTCTTGAGTGAGAAGATCAATCTTGTAATTCTTGACTTGTGAATTGCCTTGGTGAGTGATGATAAGTGTATGCCAAACTTCCTTGACGGTTTTACACATGAAGACTCGTTCGTACTTCTTACATTGTAAGGCATTGTAAAGAGTCATATTGGCTTCATTATTCTTGCCAAGTTGCTTCTTTTGCTCATCCTTGAGAAGCTCGTATGGCGTTTCCTTCATTAACTTTGTTTCTTCGTCTTCAACTTCAAAGTAAAAATCGCCGCTTTGGATGACTTGCCATAAGTTAATATCTTTGGACTTTATGTAAATCTCAAAGTCGGCTTTCCAAAAATAAAACCTATTTGGTTCTAGAAAAGGTGGTTTTTGAATAGAACACCTCTCAATATAGTTCTCTTGAGCCTTGGATCTTTACTCAACTTTTTCAAAAATAGGAGTTAGGATTTTGAATTTTTGAAAAATAAGTTTTTAACTTAAAACGACTTCTCGGGAAGTTTTTAACTCTTAAAAACATGAGTAAGCCGCTCTGATAGCAATTGTAGAACCGTAGAGGGGGGTGAATACAGTTTTCTTGACTTCTTTGAAGTTTATAAAACTTCAAGTCTCGAAAGAGCCGATTGGTGTACTAATCTACTTTGCAAGTAGAACAATAAGTAGATAGAGAGAAGAAGAGATATGAAGAGACACCATGGTATATACTGGTTCGGGAAGGGGGTTTAGTCCTTTCGTACGTCAAGTTGCGAATCCATGACACCGATACTATTCCTAGTATAATTGATAGCGGTCGTTGTACTATCAAAAATAAACCTTAACTAAACCTATATAGATAGGGTAAGAAAGGGTCGAATTCTCAGAGAGTAGGTGGATTTAATTTAAGTTTTGGGGTGATCATTGATCAATAAAAGTTTTCGTTTAAGACTAAATAATAAAACTACTAATCAACTAAAATATAAATAAGCAACAAAAAGTAAATAAGCAAATAAAAATAAGATTTGTAAACAATTAAAAGAAAAGCAATCCCACCCGGCTCCAAATATATGAATATGACTAAGTCACGGATTATTACTAATGTTTGACATAGTTTGAATTATTTGAAAAGAATAATTTTAGGCACAAATTATGTTTACCATACGAATCGTCGTAATCTCTTAAACTAATTAGACTCGGCACGAATCGTTGACAAGCAATAATATGTCTTTCAATAATCCAATCAAGTAATTATATTAAAACATTAAAATCAAACCAAAGATATGCATTAAAATTATATGAATTAATGTTTGACAAACAATGTAAAATCCATAATCATAATCAAACCATACATCTTTTACCGGGAGAGATTACAAGATGTTTAGCCACACATGGTGATGGAGATAATAGAAGATTTTGTTGTCACGATGGCTGCCTTCATTTTCTTTTCTTGTTTCTTGTGACGGCTGGGAAAAATCCCTAGAACGAATTATAAGTTGTCTCCTGTGTGTCCCACCTTTTTTATTTCTTGGCGTCTGTCTCCTCTCCACCAGTGGGACGAATTGCAATTTATAGGGATAAAACCCTTTTTGTGCTCCACGTCAACAACAAGGCCCAACATGGCCTTTTTCTTTCTTCTTTGTTTTCTTATTTGTTCCACGCCAAACCAGCCCACAATAAACCTTCTTGTACTTTATTTTTTAGTTAATAACATTAACACTTGGACCAAGTGTGAACCAAATAGGCTAAAAGCCCAATAACACGAACTGAATTTTCCAGCAGGTATAACCATGAGATGACTTCATATTTTCGTGTTTTTTATCACATGAAAATAAAGATCTTATTTTTCTCTTTTCGTGGCCTTTTGAATCACCTAAAACAGAGCTCGGACAAAGAAGTTATGACCAAAACATCGCACGTGTCTTTTCACCATTAGCTCACAAAGTCTCCATTTTAGCTTCAATTTATCCATAACCTACATAATCACAAAACACACTCAAAGTACATGTATAATAACGAATAATAATGCAACTATGCGTAATTAACATGCTATGAGGTGTATGTAAAATACACCGATCAATAATCCTTATGGTGGACTACAAACCGTATTACAATTTAACTCCGGCGACTTTCAACAAAGCTCGGCGCTCACACAAAAGAGTTACTACCTACGATATTCCACCCTCGGAATCCACCCTTAAGAACCCGTTATTTGACTTAACTTATAAACTCTAAAAGCCTTCCCCTTAGAAGCTTTCTAAAACCCCAACTAGATCCCCAATGATCTAGGCTTGATCCCACGGATACAAGACTTCTCTTACAACTTGATTGAATAAAAAAGATAGATGGTTGAACCAAGTCCTAACCTAGCCTAGAGACTCGATTCTAATAGAAAGGGTATGATAGACCCTCGAAAAAATACACAAGTATGAATTAGGTACTTATCTGGCTCTCCTGCGTAGATGAGTTCACTTTAATGGATGATTATTGAGAAGATTAAGAACACTTGATGTTAGACTTAGAGGATTAGAGAAGACAAAAGAGAGGAAAAAATGTTTGCAAGAGGTGAGGAATACAAAGGCCAAGGGTGGGTATTTATAGGCCAAGGAACACAAATTGTCAAAATACAATTCGTGTCTGGCGCGCTGCCCACGAACCAGCGTGTGGCCAGCGCGCCAGATTTCCGAAGTTGTTTTCTTTGGGACTTGGCATTTTAAACACCCGCACTTGTTGAACCCCCAATTGTACTTTACGCTATGATATTTCAATCATTCTTACACTCAAGTTCAACCAACTCAAATAGCCATTTGATAAAACGTTTGTGAAGTATTAAAAGCGTTTTGCTTATCCGATAATGAAAAGAGAGAAAAGAATTATCAGAAAGGGGTATTTTGGGTATTACTCAAAATCTAACTAGCTTAGTTGGGATCCAACTTAAGATTTGAAACTTCTAGTTAGGGTAAAAGAGAATATTCTTAGAATATTCTTTGCTTGGAGAGAAAGGGAGAAAGATTTGAAATTTGAATTTCAAATACTTTAAGCACATGTTTGATAAGAATATATGAGGTGTGTATGAGTTGTCATGATGTGACATGATGTGATGGAAAAGAGACTCTTGATATTGTTTGAAATGGAGGGTAAAGATGTGAACATGACATTTGGTTAAGTGGCAAGATCAAGAGTAAAAAAAGTTGTGTTTGTTGTGCGAGTGAGAAGTGAATGTTTGTGAGAGGAGTTGTATTTATTTGAGATGAAGCATCAATCTAATGGTTGAGAAAAGAATGAGGGAGTTTGGATTGATGAGGTGGCTTGATCGAGGGTAGAAGAGAAAGTGTGTTTGTTATGTTTGTTTGAGAAGCAATCCAAGGGTTGAGAAAAGAGTGTGGGAACTTAGATTGGTAACATGGCTTGATCAAGGGTTAAGTTGTGTGTGTGTGTGTGTGTAATTTAAATTGTATAGAGAAGAAGGTGAATAGTGAATGAACGGTGGAGAATGTTTTGAAAAGATATAAAATATCTTGGTTGGGAATGTAGGAGACATAGAAGTACAACAAGTACAAGAGAAGTGCATTGTCTAAGGGAATGTGCGTTGGCATTGGAGTATAAGGTTTGAGGTTTGCTTAGTGAAGGTTTATGTGTATGAAGGTTTGAAGATGAAGATAAGGATGAAATCAAAGGACTGATTTGGGTTAATAATCACATTGCCAATAAGAGAGGAAAGAGTGGGCATATGTGATTATGAGATTATTTAGGAAGAAGATGTTTGGAGTAT
>BQNB010004001.1:0-75000 GCA_026074375.1 Tanacetum coccineum | reverse complement strand
GTATTTTTCGACTTTTTCCGTGTTTTAGCTAAAACCGCGTTAAAAATGATATTTTTACAATTTTAACATTTAAATAAATTTTTAAGCCAAAATTAGTGTAGTACAATGTTAGAATATATATATATATATACACACACACACACACACACATATATGTACCAAACATCCCCTTATTATCTTTTTACTCTTAATAAATCCCAAAACAAACACTCCTATAATTTTCTATCCAAGGTAACTAATATTAACCCTTTCTTAAAAATAGCCTTATACACTCCAATTCCTTTAAAAACACACACACGACACACACAAAAATTCGTCTGTTTCCCTCTCCCTCTCTTCACTGTTCGACACCAACAACATCAAAACCACCAAAATCTTCAATCTTGATCCTTAAAATCCATTCTATTCAATCTCAAATCAATTATAAACTAAACCCTATAAAATCCACCATGCATAAGATTTTCCCAAGTTCTTGATTTTCTTGATTTTTGATTTTGAAGGGTTTCGATCTAATTGAGTGTAATTGGGGGGTTACAAGGAGTTGATATTAAGTGTGTAAACAAGATTTGGTGTAACAAAACCAAGTTTTGGGTCTTTGATTTGGGTGTTGTGGTGTTCGGCCAAGAATCAAACCCAATGAGGGTTTGATTGTTTTGATTTCTCTTGCATTCATAGTGATTGTAAGTATTTTTATTACTCTTTTTACATCGATTTAAATATATGTTTCATGCATGTGTTAGATCTTGTATTGTGAATCCATGGATTGAGCCATTGAGGTGCATGTCGTGTTTAGAGGTTCATTATTGAATTGAGATGATTAGTAATGAGGTTAGGTTAGTTTAAGAGCATTGGCGATGTTCGTGATGCGTGAAATTGAAGTTTTGAAGGGGTTTAAAGCTACCCGTTTAGATCAGTAAGTTTAGGGCTTGTTTCGCCTAAGCTAACGATTTTAAAACTGAAATTGGCCTAGGAATAATGATAGAGGATGTTAATACGAACGTTTCGATATAAAACTCGGCTTCTAACTCTTATAAACGAACGTTAGGCGGCCATTTGAAATTCTAAAAAATTATAAAAATCCAATCAGCACTTGCTGAATTTTTAAGTCGCTGCAGAATCAAAAAAGGGCATTTTCGTCATTTTCTGTCGAGATTTGGGTCTCGGGTAAAACTAAAAAGTTGTTTAAAATGCCGTTTTACCTTTCCGCGAGGATAACTAAGGCTGAAAACGTGTGTTAACGGGTTGAAAAGCTTAGGATTAGATACTACATTTTAGTTGGAAGAATAAAATTTCTGTAGAAACTTACAGGGGTATTTTGGTCATTTTCTGTTGGGTTTCGAGGCTCGGCTAAAACTAAAAAGTTGTCCGAAACGTCTTTTTACATCAAATTGCTTTAGAGTCCGAGTCGTGAAAACGTAATTTAGCAGGTCGTTTTGGACGGGTTAGACTTAAGAAAAATTTATAATAAAAAGTCAAACTTGACAAAATTCTTTTAATGGTCAATTAGCGTTATGGAGAATGATTAGGCGTAAAACATAATAACTAACGATGAAATTACAACTAATAAGTTAGTCTATCACTTTTATTCGCGTCTAGATGTCATAGTCTTGATAACAGGTCAAAATGGGTAATTTTCACTAAAATTTCATATTATTCGGAATGGGTTAAAATGGAGTTAAATCTTAAGGCGTAACACTTAGTGGGTAAAAGTAAGTAAGTTTGGCGCGCACATGGATTCTACAATATAAGATTACATGTATGTCGGAATATATATATTTATACTTATGCAAAATATGCATTTTCTTATAATTATATTTTCTTATACGCGGACCACTATTATTATAGGTCGCGGTTGATATCATTGTTGTCATTCTTCCTTTGTTGATTTTCTCGGTCGATACTTCTATTTTCTGTGAGTTTCTCACATTCCCCTTTTTACATGTTTTAAATGTTTTAGGGTGGAAAGCATGATGTGTCGTTTGTTATGCAATTACTTTTAAGTAATTAATCTTTTGAGCACATTTGAACTTGAATTTGTTTTGAACATATGGAACTGGATTTGAACTTGTTGAACTTTGGAAACGTGTTGAACTTTGTATGTTGTTTGATGCTTGGAACCCGCCACTACTTTTAACTCATTATCCCCCTCATTGGGATTGAGACGTTAGTACTTATGGATAACGCTATTAGGAGATTAGCCACTCCTCACTCCCCGCACAAGGGTGCATAATACTAAGTGTGTGTGCCACACTATACAACTAGAACTTGATTGGATGTTTAGAACGGTTAGGCTGAATACGTTTAAGTAGTGTCTCGCATAAACACTATAGCATACATATACATTGATTTATATTGCGTTACTTTGGGTAACGAGAAATGTCTTTGGAAATTTGAACCAGTTTGGATTCACGACTTGTTTTGGCAAACTTGATATTGAATTGGGAACTATGTTTGGACATCTACTCATCTTTTTATTAAAATACTATATTTTGTGTACGAAATCCTGTGAGCTCACCAACTATTTCGATAGTTGACGATTTTTATCATGCTTTTCAGGTGACATTCGTAAAGTGGAAACTTAGTGCATTGCAATTGGACATGTTCAAGATGTCTACTTTCTTTCAAGTTATTGTCATTTGTACTTTTTAAACTTGTACTTGGAAATGCTGTAATTCGGATAATTTTCTTTTATCTTAATTCATGTATGGTGTTTTATCTATCATCTTGTGTGATGTTTATTAATATGTTACACCTCGCGTTTCCGCCTTGGTGGGGGTGTGACAGATTGGTAATCAGAGCCTAAGGTTATAGAGAACGCCGATTTATTTTCAAAATAAAAATCCGAACTATAACCAAAATGATTTTCTTTTCTAAAAACACCGAACATGAAACGAGTCATAATACCATTGCACAAGTCATGAGAGAACGACCTCTAAGTGTCGTTTGAAAAGTATTCTTGAAAAGTTTGGACTCCCATTTTCCTCAAATAGGCCAAGCATCTATTTCACCTGAGAAAAACATGCTTAAAAGGGTCAACATAAAGTTGGTGAGTTCATAGGTTTTCGTAAGTATAATTGTAAATCCCAAAACTATATATATAGGTCTACCATGTTACAAGTTTCGCCCATACAAGACTTGCAACACATAAACCGACATATATAGGTTTCCTTATATAAAATCCTAAAAAGTTTCAAGTATATATTGTAATGAACATGATATCCCAAAATGTTTCAAGTAGATATTATAATGAACACAATATCCAAAAATGCTTCAAGTAGATATTATAATGAGCACAATATCCCAATTAGTTTCAAGTATGTAAGAGAAATGATTACGATTACTCTAAGTTCATGGAACTGTGACGTAGACTTATAAGTATGCCACTTTATTCAAGGCACGGTAAGAATTCATTAGTATTCAGTGTTGGCCCTGTAGACACCAATCCAGTCGTAATCCGACATGATATAACGTTCGTTAGTTCGATCTCGAACTAGTGAGAGCTAATCACCCGAACGGGGGTTGATCCTCCAAATAGATCTATTTTATAACATTCACGCTCACCCTCCAAGTGATTTACAGTTCATGAAACCTAAGCTAATCCGTAATTATCTTAAAAGTCAAGTATGTGTTTACATCCAAAAAGTAAAACCAAGTATTGGGGAATTCTCATCGCATGACAAGTAAAGAAGTGCATAATTCAATTTGTAATCAACCATGTAAATGCATTTGTAAACAAGCATGTTCTCACCCCAAAACTTATAAAACAAATCATGTAAAACGTGGGGCTATGAACTCACCTTGAGTTCTGATAATCCAAATATCGCAGATAATGTGTCACGTAAAAGATCGAATGCAACCTAAATTATCATAGGTCGTATAAGTACCGAGTACTTTAATCAACACATTGAATATAATCCTATAGTTGTTACATCGTACTATCGTTCGGGCTATCATAATTAAAGAGGTCATGACATGACGTTCGAGGAGTTAGGACACTTTAAATCGTAAATCCAACAACTCGTCGAAACGCCATCCGAAGAGGCCTCATTATGAAACTCCCTAGTAATATAGTACTTTGATAACCACATAATATTCTACATAGCTCAATCACCAACTAATGGTTTTGGTAAAATTGTGTTTAATAAGTTAAAACGTTTATATTTACCGTTTTAGTAAAACTGGCATAACTTTTGCGTTTTAAGCCCGATTCTCGCGTTTCTTATGTCCATCTTCTCGTATTAAGACGAGTTATCATAATTTGACATTTTCCGTATTTTGACCCTCTGGTGAACAGTAACTTTTACTGTTCACATCAGACGTGAGCTTTATTAAAGTTGTATTTGTCGTCGTAAAACCCGTAAATGTCGTATTTTATTCGTTATAGCTCCGTTTTTAGTGATTCTTTCGAGGAAGTTCTCGTATTTGAAAGTTCTATATATTTATGAGGTTTACAAAAATATAACTTTCTGTCATGAATAGTAACTTTTATAAAAATAGTTTTATAAAAGTATTAATTGTCGTAAACTCGCGAAATTCATAACTCGTTCGTTATAAATTGAAAAACTACGATTCTTATCATTTTGGAATCCTAAAAATGTGTATTATTTATTAAAAATATCAACGCTTGCTGTTTAAAGTTTTTATAAAAATGTTTTTATAAAAATTCATTTACGACTTTGTTTATTAACGTATAACTCGTTTTTAACATAACTTTTTCGTTATTAATCCGTTTAACAAGTTTCTTACCTTTTCGGAATCGTCGTGAAATGTATTATCTTACAAAAATATAAAATGGATGTGTAAAAATTCGAATCTTGGACAGAATGTTTGCTTGAGTTTGTTGAGTCCATTTTTGATCTTTTCTTTATACTTTATTACTTTTGTATTTTACCACATGTCTCATATATCATATATAATTATAATAATCATCCTTATATTAGCAATTACATGTTCCGATAATAGTCCTGTTATGGATCCCAATTACCCATAGTTTAGCAAATCCATTAACATACTTTAAAACCATAACTTTACTTAAGTAACCTTAATTTACTAGTTTTGTCAATAATCATTCTTATGCATAACCAAGTGTGTAAATCACTTGCGTGACCATTTTAACATGATGTCAACAACATCATAGGATATATAAATGTGTACATTATGATGACAACAAATAAAAACTTCTCTTTACATGTTAAAGATCCTAAATGGTGATTTAAGCTAAATAAAATCATATGCCAGAAAAATGAAAGTTATCAGAACATAAGAGTACAAATAGACCTTATAGGTATTGATGAATATTGATAAACAAAGCTAAAACCCGTGTTTAGCCTTAAAACCCAAGCTTGCACTTAAGAAAACCCGTATTTTCTTAACAAAACCCTAGCTTCCTTTTTCTTGCTTAATACTTGTAAATGGTGATTCAATGGATGGAAACACCTTAGAATGTCTTAGGATAGATGTGTATAGAAGTGTATGGGTTGTATAAAAATAGGCTATGGATTATTGAAAGTTGTATTGGTGCCGGTAGCAAGTATAGAAGCCAAAAAGGGGGTTTTGATTTTTACTAAGTGTAAAGCATGTATGAGTTATCTTTCTTATGTATACATGTATATAAAGAGTAAATCTAGTCAAGGGAACATGACATGGCCTTAGGGATGGGTCATTGGTCTTAGGTATGGTCTTTAGGTCAAAGAAACAAAGTATGGTGTTGCATTAATGAGGTAAGGTGTGCATTTGACCAAATGGAAGAGTTTTTTCTTGTAAAACTTGGTATAAAGGCAATATTTTCGGCATATATTGATATAGAGATGATATATTTGTGTAAACTTTATGTATTGGTTATAAAAGTTGGGTATTTGTTGAAGCTAAGAAAAGTTTATTGTGGTTCTCGGTAGTGCCTAAACGTAAAATTTTATTGCCGAAAACGTATACACTTTACGTATCCGATAAAAATAAAATGAACAAAGTTAATAATTATCCTCAAAATAATTATATAACCCTTGAATGATGTAAACATTTAATTATTTGATGCCCGTTTACATTGAACGCTAATTTTTTTTAGCTTACGCGATTTAGCTTAACATTTAAGATTTAAAGCAAACGCGTACAATACAAAAATACTTTTGTGGAATTTATCGCGTCGTCAATGACTTGAAAAACAGGGTTTATATGACTTCCCCCGATTAAATGACCTTTCCTCAAGGCTTATATGCACACTTGAACGGTGTTGGTCTTCGATGAAGAGGTGTGATACTTCACTTTGAATTGGCTCCACGTTCCCAACGTGAACTCAACCTCTCTAGGAGTTCCTTCGAACCTTTGACAAAGGGTACCCGACATCGCTCAACCGTTTCACTTCACGTTCTTTAATTTCTATCGTTCCTCGACAAAATGAAGCTTGTCATCAATGTGTAGTCTATCCCAACGGAACGGCTAACGGTTCGTCGGCATAGCACTTCTTCAAGTTGGATACGTGAAACGTATTGTGAACCTTGCTCAGCTCTTGAGGAAACTCAAGCTTTTGTAAGCAACCGGAACAAACCTTTTACCATCACCTTTGATGGTCTAACATACCTGTGGTTTTACTTCCCCAGTTTGCCAAAGCGTAATTCTCCTATCTAAGGTATACCGTAAGCATAACTCGGTGGACAACTTGAAATTCTAACTAGCTATTACGTCTCACATCGCGTAACTCCTTAGCGAGTAGTTTAATTAGTGGATTGTCCTAGGCGACTATGATGTGTCTCGCTTCTTGGCATAGGATTTGATAACGACTTCAGTGTAAGATAGGTGTAAGAGTTACTTAGTGTATCAGGATGTATTAGTTTGGTTCCTCGAGATAGATATGTTTTTTATGAATACGTACACAGAAATTGATATAAAATAGAAATTGTTTTCTCGACGACATTTTTAAGTGACTACTCTCAGCCATGGCATGGTCCCTATCCTGAACATATACAATAGTTTATCGGCTATGTAGATTTGAGGCTAACGATGCGATGCTCATATTTCGTCAAAATAGGTTTTATAATTTGAACTTTCAAAGTAGAAAGTTAAAGTAAGGTTTGACGAAATTTTCACAACACATTGATTTGATAGTTAGATTTTGAATTGTTCGTACAACGTAAAATTTTTAAGAGAATATACAACGGGGAGCTCCTAAGGAGGAGTAAAGTCTAAGATAGTTCCAACCTTAGTATTTATTAGGCAAGCGTAGACAACTTCTCTCTTTTAAGCTTCAATCTCGTCTTCAATGTTGTTAGGGTCTTGATCGGTTTCTCCTCCTCCCACAGGCAAGCACCATTCCATGTGTTTCCAGTACCTTCAGATTATGGTTTTCCCCGATGGTTGGTTCTTTAATTTTGGGCATCCACCCCGGTCCTTGTAGTGCCCTTGGTCCCACATTCATAAACATGTGAGGTTCTTTGATTATTAGTAGCAGCAGAACTCCAACAGTCCTCGTGTTAAATGACCGACCCTCTTGCAGTTGCGCATTCATATAGGCATGGGCATTGTGGTTGAAACTTGCACTTGTTGCACACGGTTAGAGTCCATCATACTCTTTTTTCACCAGCTCACAGCGCGTAAGCTTGGACCACATCCTGCTTCTTGGGAAGTTGTTGTTGAGCTTGGTGATGTTGTCCAAGTTACCTCTTGTTCTTAGCTTGACGTTCAGCATAAAGAGCTGATTTCTTAATCCATCAACTCTGTTCCATTTCAGTATCCTACCCTGCATGTTTTGGTTTTGAACCCCCAACACTTCCGTATCAATATCGGCAACCAGCCGACATACCTTTCAACCTGTCAACTCCTCAGAAAAATTCTAACACACAACATGCTAGTTCCTGGTAACGTTGGTTTACCCAGTCACATCGGTACCTGTTACTTTCAAAATCCCCAACTCAGTCTCGTGCTTCTTTATCACGTTCCTCTCACAGTACTGTGTCCAGTCATTTTTCTATTCCTTAGATCTGATCCAAGACATTGCATACCAACATCATGACCAACAAATCTAACTTGGAATTCCACCACGGCAAGCTCCTGCCAAAAGAGTACAAGTGGAGAACTTGATCTGATTTTCCCCAGAGCAGTGCTTATGGCGGAATACATCCCTCCATCCTTCAAACATTGGGTTAGTTCGACCACACCCTCAGTGGCCTTTGAAAGACAAGAGGTTGGCACTTCCATGAAGTCTTGTAAGTCGATTCTCGAGAAACGCGTCGTCCTTCTGGCACCCGTTCCCGAAGTATGGCTGTCATCGCCATTCCTGTTTGCATCACGTGTTGTCAGTGCAGCAGTAACACCTTGGTCAATCATTGCCTGAAGTTGGGCATTGGTGACAGTGTGGTGGGGGTAGGATTTATTCTGTAACTTTTGTTGACCTTGTGGGCTCTTTTTTGGTGGCCACGACCCATTTCCTTTCAAAACTAAAAATGTAAGATTAGTTTAAGTCTCAAAAAGTCACATGCTTCGAATAGAGTGTTTGTGAAGGATGTTTGGTCAATATGAATGTGCCGCTCTATGCATAAAAGGTGATGGAAAGATATCAAATTGTAACGTTAAGTTTTTAGGTATCATTTAGAAACTATGAGCTTATAGTACTACCTTGCCTAAAGGAATGCTCCAGTATTTATATAAATCACCCTTATATAAATAATTGTAGAATACACAAGGTATGGTAAGTATATATATATTTATACATATATATATATATACTTAAGTCACGTTCGCAAGTAAACAAGTAGTGTGTCTGCACATATCAGACAAATATTCCTATAGTGGTCTTACCACTATAATTACGCGTAATTGTTTCACATAATGCCTCACGAGTCCTAAACATCCTCGAGGGAATTTATCAAGCACCTCGAGTTGTGTAACAACCTGTCATGGCTCAATTTCGCAACTCATCAAACAAGAACTGTCTTGAGATTCAGTCATGAATTGTTATACGTCTCGACCTAGTTAATAAATTTACTCGACGATAGACAATACTCGAACCTTTTACGTTCATCTAACTTCATATAGTTATCATATTGCATGTATATCATGTATGTCCCGTAAAAACTTTTGAAAATGTGATCGTTGAAAGTGGTCTCTTGTAGATACCAACCTAGTTCTCTATAACCTTGGCTCCAGATTACCAATCTGTAACACCCCCAAAACTGGATCGAAAACGGGAATGTGTTTTATCCGGGAGCGTTACTTCATAAAACCATGCACAATTCATCTGAGAACGACCTCTAAGTGTCGTTTGAAAAGTATTCTTGAAAAGTTTTGGACTTCCCCATTTTCCTCAAATAATCCAAGCATCTATTTCACCCTAGAAAAAAATGCTTAAAAGGGTACAACATAAAGTTGTGAGTCATAGGTTTTCGTAAGTATAACTGTAAATCCAAAACTAATATATAATAGGTCTACTCATGTTACAATTTTGCCATACAAGACTGCAACACATACCGACATATATAGGTTTCCCTTAATATAAAATCCTAAGAAAAGTTTCAAGTATCAATATTTAATGAACACGATATCCCAAAATGTTTCAAGTAGATATTATAATGAGCACAATATCCAAAATGTTTCAAGTAGATATTATAATGAGCACAATATCCAAAAATGTTTCAAGTATGTAAGAGAAATGATTACGATTACTCTAAGTTCATGGAACTGTGACGTAGACTTATAAGTATGCCACTTTATTCAAGGCACGGTAAGAATTCATTAGTATTCAGTGTTGGCCCTGTAGATACCAATCCAGTCGTAATTCGACATGATATAACGTTCGTTAGTTCGATCTCGAACTAGTGAGAGCTAATCACCCGAACGGGGGTTGTCAATCCCCAATAGATCTATTTTATAACATTCGCGCTCACCCTCCAAGTGATTTACAGTTCATGAAACCTAAGCTAATCCGTAATTATTCTTAAAAGTCAAGTATGTGTTTACATCCAAAAAGTAAACCAAGTATTGTATCTCATCGCATGACAAGTAAAGAAGTGCATAATTCAATTTGTAATCAACCATGTAAATGCATTTGTAAACAAGCATGTTCTCACCCCAAAACTTATAAAACAAATCATGTAAAACGTGGGGCTATGAACTCACCTTGAGTTCAGATAATCCAAATATCGCAGATAAAGCGTCACGTAAAAGATCGAATGCAACCTAAATTATCATAGGTCGTATAAGTACCGAGTACTTTAATCAACACATTGAATATAATCCTATAGTTGTTACATCGTACTATCGTTCGGGCTATCATAATTAAAGAGGTCATGACATGACGTTCGAGGAGTTAGGACACTTTAAATCGTAAATCCAACAACTCGTCGAAACGCCATCCGAAGAGGCCTCATTATGAAACTCCCTAGTAATATAGTACTTTGATAACCACATAACATTCTATATAGCTCAATCACCAACTAATGGTTTTGGAAAAATTGTGTTTAATAAGTTAAAACGTTTATAATTACCGTTTTAGTAAAACTGGCGTAACTTTTGCGTTTTAAGCCCGATTCTCGCGTTTCTTATGTCCATCTTCTCGTATTAAGACGAGTTATCATAATTTGACATTTTCCGTATTTTGACCCTCTGGTGAACAGTAACTTTTACTGTTCACATCAGACGTGAGCTTTATTAAAGTTGTATTTGTCGTCGTAAAACCCGTAAATGTCGTATTTTATTCGTTATAGCTCCGTTTTTAGTGATTCTTTCGAGGACGTTCTCGTATTTGAAAGTTCTATATATTTATGAGGTTTACAAAAATATAACTTTCTGTCATGAATAGTAACTTTTATAAAAATAGTTTTATAAAAGTATTAATTGTCGTAAACTCGCGAAATTCATAACTCGTTCGTTATAAATTGAAAAACTACGATTCTTATCATTTTGGAATCCTAAAAATGTGTATTATTTATTAAAAATATCAACGCTTGCTGTTTAAAGTTTTTATAAAAATGTTTTTATAAAAATTCATTTACGACTTTGTTTATTAACGTATAACTCGTTTTTAACATAACTTTTTCGTTATTAATCCGTTTAACAAGTTTCTTACCTTTTCGGAATCGTCGTGAAATGTATTATCTTACAAAAATATAAAATGGATGTGTAAAAATTCGAATCTTGGACAGAATGTTTGCTTGAGTTTGTTGAGTCCATTTTTGATCTTTTCTTTATACTTTATTACTTTTGTATTTTACCACAAGTCTCATATATCATATATATTATATATCATCCTTATATTAGCATTTACTTGTCCATAATAGTCCTTATGTGTCCAAGTTACCCATGTTAGCAAATCCATTAACATACTTTAAAACCATAACTTTACTTAAGTAACCTTAATTTACTAGTTTTGTCAATAATCATTCTTATGCATAACCAAGTGTGTAAATCACTTGCGTGACCATTTTAACATGATGTCAACAACATCATAGGATATATAAATGTGTACATTATGATGACAACAAATAAAAACTTCTCTTTACATGTTAAAGATCCTAAATGGTGATTTAAGCTAAATAGAATAATCATATGCATAAAAATGAAAGTTATAAGAACATAAAGAGTTCAAATAGACCTTATGAGGTATGATGATGATGATAAACAAATGCTAAACCCGTGTTTAGCCTTAAAACCCAAGCTTGCACTTAAGAAAACCCTTATTTTCTTAACAAAACCCTAGCTTCCTTTTTCTTGCTTAATACTTGTAAATGGTGATTCAATGGATGGAAACACCTTAGAATGTCTTAGGATAGATGTGTATAGAAGTGTATGGGTTGTATAAAAATTGCTATGGATTATCTTGAGATGTTGTTTGGTGCCGTAGCATGTATAGAGCCAAAAGGGGGTTTTGTTTGTTTTTCACTAAGTGTTAAAGCATGAATGAGTTATCTTTCTTATCTATACATGTATATAAAGAGTAAATCTAGTCAAGGGAACATGTCATGGCCTTAGGAATGGTTCATGGTCTTAGGGATGGTCATGGGTATGGTCATTAGTCAAAGAAACAAGTATGGTGTTGCATTAATGAGGTAAGGTGCTCATTTGACCAATGTAAGAGTTTTTCTTGTAAAACTTGGTATAAAAGGCAATAATTTCGGCATATATTAGATATAGATGATATATTTGAGTAAACTTTATGTATTGGGTATAAAAGTGGGTATTTGTTGAAGCGTAGAAAAGTTTTTGTGGTTCCGGGAGTGCCTAAACGTAATTTATCGCGAAACGTATACACTTTACGTATCCGATAAAAATAAAATGAACAAAGTTAATAATTATCCTCAAAATAATTATATAACCCTTGAATGATGTAAACATTTAATTATTTGATGCCCGTTTACATTGAACGCTAATTTTTTTTTAGCTTACGCGATTTAGCTTAACATTTAAGATTTAAAGCAAACGCGTACGATACAAAAGATACGTTGTGGATTTATCGGCGTCGTCAATGACTTGAAAACACAGGGTGTTATAAAATCCGAACTATAACCAAAATGATTTTCTTTTCTAAAAACACCGAACATGAAACGAGTCGACTACTCCGAGTGGTTGCATCATTAGACCTAAATTAGACATAACTTGATCAACTATGTCTAATTCAGGGAGTATCATGCAACACTAGGTATAGTCATTATTTTAAACAAGTTTAAAATCGACTTTCCACTTTAGTCACTGAAAAGCATACTAGGAATTATGTGCATCGTACATCATTTACTTTTAGATGTCCACTATTTGATTTTAGTACATCATGCTTATTTTGATTGATCCATTTATGTTCTGAGTTTGCTTTCATGTCGGTTACTGTCGTTATAATTGTCGCACTCTCCTTAAGCACGTTATTATTGCGGACACCATTATAGTCACAGTATGTCCCATTGATCGTCTTCGCACGCCGATGATTCCGCGAGTGAGTCGCGAGGCACAGTTAACTACTTTTCATATCCTTACCCTGCATAACACCTTGAGAAGGACTCGTTGATAGATTCCGAGTAAGAACTCAAGGCGAGCAGCAGGTGAGCTATATATGTACGACATGTAGAGATGTTCGTTCTTTCGCTATTAGAAATTCCGTCGACCTATATTCCGATTACATCTCCGTTTTATTTCGTCATGCTATTAAGCCAACCGTTTTGGCTTCTAATGTAAGCATTCTTTGCTTGTTCGAAAACTCCGTGTTCAGTGATTCAATATTTTGTCTTTAAGCGGCCCTAAAGTTGAGTCAAATTCTCAAAAACATTGGGCCTTTTACCAACTTTTACCTTGATTTCATGACAGTTCTTGTTTGATGAGTTGTGAAATTATGCTTCAAGTTTCTACATAGCTTAAGACCTTTGAAGAATTCACTCGAGGATGGGTGAGGCTTGGATGTTTGGATGTGGATACTCAAACGACGTGGATGCAACGCGACTATAGAGAGACTAGGGCTGAAAGCAGAAATGCGCGGTGTTTTCTCCTTACCCTACCCTACCATGCGTATTGCAAATGAATTTCTCATCCACTATGTGGGTTGACATCATTTTTAATCGTGGAAACCTGTTACTTAAACGTGTCATTCTTGAAGATGTTCGATGAGACGTATTACGTCATTAATTGTCTTAGGAGCAACTCGCCTTAGATTGTTACCACACTAGTTGTTTGGTTGTATGACCATCGCATAGGAGACCCCCTTTTGAGATAAAAGAAGTGATACGAGAACGAGAACCTTATACTTGATACTGGTTAATTGTGTAACCATGATAACAATTTTCGTCCTGGCGTTGTGTTTCGGAGATGGTACTTATTTGGACGAGTCGAAGTCCTTTGGTAACAAAACATGTACAAGTAAGGTACTTTTTGAACATTTTTTTAAACGAGATGCACTTGTATTTTTCAACGGTTACATCGCTTTATCATCAAAACTTATGTATTATAAGATACATCTAAACACCAAATTTTATTGAATATATTTATTCTACCCGCGTTCGGAAAAAAATGTTTTTATTATCAAAATATTAATTCTTTTGTAACGGTATCATTGTGTTTGGTTACTATGATTTTAAATTTTTGGAAAATCCTTATTATGACTTTAATAAAAAAAATTAAAGATAAAATAAATAAATGAATAAAATTTCTTTATTTTACGTTACTTGAAATACATCTTTAGTCAAAAAAATATTTATCACGATTTATGTTGGAAACGAACCTTGTTGTAAGTTACTACGAAATACAAACTTTTTTTTGCAGACGTATCTCTTTGGATAACGACTATTATGGAAGAATTGAAACTATATATGTGGAAAAGTTTATCTCTTACTCGATATAAACATTTGTGGCATTTTTTTTGCGCAATAGTTATTTCAATTAATTTTAAAGTTGCATTGTATTTGCACGGTACTCGCGCTATACTTTGGTCAAATTACTTACTGAAATAAATGTTGTAGACAATTTTAAAAATCATACCTCTGAGAAGAAACACGCGCAACTCAGGAACAAATCGTGGAAACCAATCAAGGTACATTTGTACCAAACGAACCTAGAGCAGACACGAGCATTGTTCACTGGAAATTTGAGCCGTTAATCGATTTTACTTATGAGAAGTTAAAAGAGGTATACTCTATTAAAATGCTAATGACCCTAAGTTGAAGCGAGAGAGATAAGGACAAAATAAGTATGCAACACGCAAGGTTGCAGTTACAGGACATCCAAGTCTTGTGGTGCTAAGAAATTCTTTGGAACTGAAAGAGCAGTTGGCCTACTATCATGGCTAGAAGAAATGGAGTATGTGCTCTACATTAGCAAGTGTCCCGCAGAAAGCCAAGTCGAATTCGCGTCTTGTATGTTGCAAAGTCGCGCCTTAACTTGGTGGAACACACTAGTTAGACAAGAGGTCGGGCAATTGCTATAGCCCAACCTTGGGAGGACCTAAAGAAGTTGTTAAGGGAGGAATACTGTCCGGATAATGCAATCGAGAAATTTAAGGAAGAGTTCTAGAATCATGTTATGATTGGAGCTGATGTTGATAAGTACATAACCCGATTTCATGAGTTGGCTAGACTAGTGCCGCACACGGTAACTCCGAAAAGCAAGCGTATTGATCGCTACATTTGGGGTATAGCTCCCGAAATTAGAAGAACAATGGAAACCAGCCCGTGTTGGAAGTTTTTCCATTGCTGCTAAGGAAGCCCAGCAAGATCTAAACGTCATGATGTGTACTTTTTCTTTCATCGATCATTTTCTACAGTAATATTTGATTTTGATGCCTATTTTAGTTTTATTTCTACCGACTTCTTTTCCTTGATTAACTCGAAACCTAGTGCTATAAACCCCGATTACGAAATTTAAATTGCTAACGGTCTAAAGTTAGAAACCAACAAGATTGTCCGCGGATGTGGACTAGAACTAGAATGTCATACGTTCATCATCGACTCGATTCCTTTTGGACATGGTAGTTTCGTCATGAACATAGGAATGGATTGGTCGTCAAGGCCTAGAGTTAAGATAGTTGTTATGAGAAAATAGTCGAAATTCCGTTATCCAACAGAGAGATTTTAGAAGTTCATGGAGAACATCCGAAAGGAAAACTGAAATAGTTGAAGACAGTGAAAGCAAGTGAGCTGAAACTCGAAGACATCCCTAATGTACGTAACTTTCCTAGCGTGTTTCCAGAAGATCTACCAGGTTTACCCTTATTTAGTGAAGTTGAATTTCGCATAGATCTTGTCCCTGAAGCCATGCATGTTGCAAAATCACCTTACCGTTTGGCACCTACGGAAACGCAAGAACTGTCAAACCAACTCAATGAGCTCCAAGATAAAGGTTTCATAAGACCTAGTTCTTCATCTTGGGGAGCTCCTGTGTTGTTTGTCAAGAAGAAGGATGGTTCGTTCCGTATGTGTATAGACTATTGAGAGCTGAACAAGTTAACTATCAAGAACCGTTACCCTCTTCCTAGGATCGATGACCTGTTCGATCAACTACAAGGGTTACGATATTTTTTGAAAATAGACCTTTGATCTGGCTATCATTAGTTGAGAGTATGCGAAGAAGATATTCCCAAAACTGCATTCAGGACGAGGTACGGACATTTTGAGTTCACGGTCATGCCTTTTGTTTTGACTAACGCTCCTATGGCATTCATGGACCTTATGAATCGCGTATGTAAGCCTTATCTTGACAAGTTTTTCATCGTTTTCATTGACGACATCCTGATTTATTCAAAGTCTAAAGATGAGCATGAAGTTCATCTAGAGTTGCTTGAAAAAGAGAAATTATTCAGGAAATTTTTGAAATGCGAATTCTGGCTACAAGAGGTTCATTTTCTCGGACATGTAGTGAACAGTGAAGGAATACATGTGGATCCCAGCAAAATTAAAGCAGTAAAGAACTGGAAGCCCCCAAAGACCTCAACCGAGATCCGTTCATTCTTAGGATTGGCGGGATATTATAGGCGATTTATCACAAATTTCTCGAAGATTAAAAAGCCTTTCACCCTGTTAACTCAGAAAAACAAGAAGTTCGATTGGGGCGATGAGCAGGAGAACGCCTTTCAGACACTGAAGGACATGTTGTGTGATGCTCTAATTCTGGCACTTCCTGAGGGCACATATGATTTTGTAGTTTATTATGAAGCATCGAACTAAGGTTTTGGCTGCGTTTTGATGCAGAGAAACAAAGTGATAGCATACGCATCCAGAAGTCAAAACATGAGAAGAACTACACAACTCATGATTTGGGTAGGCGCAGTTGGTATTTGCTCTCAAAGTGTGGAGGATTCACTACTTGTTAGAACCAAAGAGTGTTATCTACATGACATAAAAGCCTTCGCATATTTTCAATAAAAAGAAATTAAATATTGGCAGAGACGGGGGATGAACTTTTTAGCGTTTATGACTGCGAGATTCTACCACCAAGTAAGCGAACATAGTAGTGTAGATGGAGTAGGAAGGAGTGGATGTGAAACAAGACGAGTTAAGCTATGATGGATGACAACTCACTCTAGGCTTAAGGCTAAGATTCTGGAGCTCAGAGGAGACTCAAAGGACGTCAACAAGCAGAAGTGTATTCGAGGATTTGACAAACAGTTTGAAAGAAAGAGATTGGCGGATTGTAAATTTCGTTAGAGCAAATCTGGGTGCAGTTTATGGCAATTTGAGGACTTGATCATGAAAGAAGCATGCTACAAAAAAATTTATAATCTGGGCAGACAAGATTTGTACTAGATTTACGGAGCCTTATAATTGGTGGCCCGAAATGAAGAAGGATATCGCTTTGTATGTAAGTAAGTGTTTGACATGCTCTAATAGCCAGAGACTCCCGAGTGGAAATGAGAGAATATCACTATGGACTTCATAATGAAATTACCGAGAACCAGTAGCGGACATGACGCAGTTTGGGTCATAGTCGATCAACTGACCAAATCGGCACATTTCTTAGCTATCCGTTAAGACTACAAGATGGTGAGGCTTGCAAGATTGTACATCAACGAGATCATAGAAAGGCACGGTGTGCCTGTGTCAATCATATCTGATCGTGACAGTCATTTCACATCACGATTTTGGCAATCGCTACAGAAAGCATTAGAAACGCAACTGGATTTGAGTAGTGCTTACCATCTAGACGTATGGCCAGATGAGGTACCATTCAAAGTTAAAATATTTGGCTTAGAGATTTTTTGTTATTTGTGCAGTTTATTTAGGTGGAAACTAGGATACTCATCTACCGTTAGTAGAATTTTCATACAACAAAAATTACCACTCGAGCGTGAAATGTGCTCCTTTTGAAGCATTGTATGGAAGGAAGTGTCGAATGCCCATAGCTTGGGCAAAAGTAGGAGAAAGCAAGCTAATTGGACCAGAGATTTTCTAAGAGTCTATGATAAGATTGTGCAAATCAAGGAAGATTAAAAAGCCGACGAGATCGTAGAAGAGTATCGACAATCGTACGAAAGCAGTAAAGTTCAGTTTGTCGCTGATATAAAAGTTCTACTCAATAGTTATCACTTGGAATGGCGAGTACGTGTTGGGCATGGGAAAAGTAAGCTTTCATGAGATATGTAGGCTTTTGGATTTAGTGCGAGTGGGGTCTGTTGCTTATCGATTAGTCTACCGCAAGAATTGTAGGGCATTCATGACAAATCATCGTGTCAAACCTAAAGAAATTCCTAGCCGACGTAAACTTGCACGTACTACTAGAAGAAATCAAGATCGACGACAAACTACGTTTTGTTGAAGAACCTATTGAAATTATGGACCGTGAGGTCAAGAAGCTTAAACGAAGTTGGATTCCTATTGTAAAAGTTCGTTGGAACTCCTGACGAGGACCATAATTTACTTGGGAACGATAAGGCGAGACGAAGCGCAAGTATCTGCAATTGTTCGTGAGCGCTACGGCTTAGGACAAGCAACTAAAATTTTGGACGAAATTCCCTTTAACAGGGTAAAACTGTGACATCTGTCAATTTTGAGGTCAGTAACCGAAAGCAAACATATGATATATGACTCTCTTAATTATTATTGGAGTCACTTTTATGTGGTCACATTACTCTTAGCATTTAACGCTTGTTTTTGTGCAACTCATGTTACAAATCAATGTTTATTCCGAGCCATGATTCAATTTAATTGGAAACATTTTCGTATTTAAGGACACTATTTATCCCGAGCTTGAATTTACTCTCTAAATTTTATAGAAATTATTTTATTATTTGTAGTCGGTTTTTATTAAAATCGTCAATTTTAATTATTCGCGAGTCTTGTGTTGGATATTCATCCATTTTAACATTCAAGAAAATCGATAATTTCATATTTTAGCTTCGGAAGCTTATTTGTTTTTGTTTTTATATTTTTTGACTTTTTTCGTGTTTTAGCCGAAACCGCGTCAAAAATGGTATTCTTACAATTTTAATATTTAAATAAATTTTTAAGCCAAAATTAGTGTAGTACAATGTTAAAAAAAATATATAAATATATGTACCAAACACCCCCTTAATTATTTTAGGCTCCAACAAAACTAAAAACCAAACATCCCCTTATTACCTTTTTAATTCACTAAATCTCAAAAAACAAAAACTCTTATAAATTTTCTATCAGGTAAACTAATATTATCCGTTTCTTATAAATAGTTATACACTCCTATTCCCTTTAAAAAAAACACCACGGACAACACACACATAATTGTGTTTCCCTTCATCTCTTATTGTTCGACTACACATCAAAACCCACAACTCGTCAATCTTGATCCCTAAAATCCATTCCATTCAATCTCAAATCAATTATAAACTAAACCCCTCATTTTTCAATTAAAATCACATGATAAGATTCCAACTTCTTGATTTTTGATTTTGAAGGGTTTCGATCTAATTGAGTGTAATTGGGGTTATAAGAAGTTGATATTAAGTGTGTTAACAAGATTTGGTGTAACAAATAAGTATTAGGTTAGATTTGGGTGTTGTGGTGTTGTTGGCAAGAATCAAACCCAAGGAGGGTTTGATTGTTTTGGTTTCTCTTGCATTCCTAGTGATTGTAAGTATTTTATTACTCTTTTTTACAGCGATTTAAATTATGTTCTATGCATGTGTTAAAGATTTGTCATGTGAATCATGGATTGAGGTGCATGTCGCGTTTTGAAGTTCATTATTGATTGAGATGATTGTTATGGGGTTTGGTTAGGTAGTTTAAGCGCATTGGCCGATTTCCTGTTCGCGAGTGCGTGTGGGTGAAATTTGAAGTTTGAAGGTGGTATAAAAGCTACCGTTAGATCCGTTAGTTTAGGGCCTGTTTCCCTAAGCTAACGATTTTAAAAACTGAAATTGGCTAGGAATACTGTAGTGGACGTTAATACGACGTTTTGCGTATAAATTCGGCTTCTAACTCCTTTAAAACGAAGTTTTTTGTGCGGGCCATTTGAAATTCTGGAAAATTATAAAAATCAATCAGATGTGAATTTATTAAAGTCGCTGCAGAATCAAAAAAGAGCCATTTTTGTTCATTTTGTGGTTTTGGGTATCGGGTTAAAACTAAAGTTGTTTAAATGCCGAGTACCTTTTTCGCGAGGATAACTAAGGTGAAATATTGTTGTGTTAACAGGTTGAAACGTTAGGATTAGATCTACATTTAGTTGGGAAAAATAAAGTTTCTGCAGGAAATTGAGGGGATTTTGTCATTTGCTATTAGGTTTCGGGGGGGGGGTCTTGGCTTAAAAACTAAAAAGTTGTCATGAAACGTTACAGGTTTTACATTTTTCAAAAAAAAATTGCTTTAGACGTCGGTCGTGAAAACGTAATTTAGCAGGTCATTTTGGACGGGTCAGAATTAAGAAAAATTTATAATAAAAAGTCAAACTGACGAAATTTTTTTAATAGGTGATTAGCGTATATAAGAGTTAGTCTATCATTTTATTCGCGTCTAGCTGGACATAGTCTTGATACCGGGGTCAAAATGGGTAATTTTCACCTAAAATTTTCCAATTCTCGGATTGTGTTAAAAGTTGAGTTCATTAAAGGCGTAACAATTAGTGAGTTCAAAGTAAGTAAGTTTGGGCAGCGCAATATGGATTAAAAATATAAGATTAATGTATGTCGGAATCTAATATTATATTTAAACTATGCAAAAATATGCAATTTCTTATAATTATATTTTTATACGTGGACCATATTATTATAGGTCGGCGGTTTGAGAGCGTTGTTGTCATTCTTCTTTGTTGATTTTCTGGTCGATACTTCTAGTATTTTTAGTTTCTAATTCCCTTTTTTCATGTTATAAATGTTTTGGGGTGGAAGACATGATGTGTCGTTTGTTATGGCAAATTATTTTAAGTAATTAATACTTTTGAGCATGTTTTTTATTTTTTGAACTTGAATTTGTTTTGCCATATGGAACTGGGATTTGAACTTGTGGACTTTTAGAAAGTGTTGAACTTTGAACTTTGAACTTGATATGTATGTTGTTTGATGCTTGGAAACGCCACTACTTTTTAATATTATCCCCTCGTCGGGTATGGAGAGTTAGTTCTTATGGATAGCGTTAGTAGGAGATTAGCCTCCTCATACCCGCACAAGGGTGCATAGTACTACGTGTTGTGTACACTATACAACTAGAATTGATTGGATGTTGGACGGTTAGGCTGAATATGTTTAAGTAGTGCCTCGCATAAACACTATAGCATAGATATACATTGATTTATATTACGTTACTTTGGGTAACGAGAAATGTCTTTGGAAATTTGAACCAGTTTGGATTCACGACTTATTTTGGCAAACTTGATATTGAATTGGAAACTATGTTTTGACATCTACTCACCTTTTAAAAAAAACTATATTTTGTGTACGCAATCCTGTGAGCTCACCAACTATATTTCATGTGACATTCGTAAAGTGGAAACTTAGTGCATTGCAATTGGACATGTTCAAGATGTCTACTTTCTTTTAAGTTATTGTCATTTGTACTTTTTAAACTTGTACTTGGAAATATTGTAATTCGGATAATTTTCTTTTATCTTAATTCATGTATGGTGTTTTATCTATCATCTTGTGTGATGTTTATTAATATGTTACACCTCGCGTTTCCGCCTTGATGGGTGTGACAGTAACGTTCTTCGTTATTTTGTCCGTTAAGATCACAAAATTAAAATCTTCGAAAAGTATAAATGATTTAACCATAGCTGAAGTTATATCGTCATAATCATATTTAAAGAAAGATCGGGGTGAAAAGATTTGCAAACAACCTAAAAAATGTTTGGCAAAGATACAATCATTCTCAATTCTACTTTCAAAATCTTCGACTCATGTGCTTGACGAATTCTCTTGACTTCTTTTGCATTATGTATAGCTCTAAGGACTACTTCCACGTTCAAATGATGAGCCAACTTTGAAATGAATTGATTTTCAACAGAACTATTTCCAAGCCATACTGCCATAGATCACCATTGTTGGCTGATAATTTGAATGTGAAAATAGCCTTGAAGTTGAAACGAACTAACTTTCAATAGGAATATCGTTCAGCTTGCGTGAAACAACTATTAATAAGCAGTGCAATTCGACAAATACCTTATAATAAAATATTATGTTCGAAGCAAAAATATAAATCCCATAGTCCCATGTATTCTGGATAGCTCTCAGGACCTTACGTGTTATACAACTCGGCGCTTTACCATGACTTTCTTTCAAAAAATGTATACGACGTTTTGCTTTTGTTTTCTTTTTTGATTTCGCTTGAGGTAGCTAAATCTTGCCAGGAGTAATAATGCACTGAAAGTCACTTTCACCTACTTTTTTTATTTTCCACCATTCCTTTTACTATTTGCGATGTTCATATGCACGGTACACGGTCCGATTTTGTATTGTGTATTTTTTTTTAACTAAACACTGAGCGTCGTATTTTTGCCACATTCAGCGCTCTTGATCTTAACATTTTCAATATATACACATTAGAGAATTAATGAAAGAATACACATCCCCCCAATACGACAATGGAACTATACATGTATGCAAGGTTGTAAAAATCGTTCGGCGGTATCTCGGCGATCGACCACCTTCAAGCGATAAATTGGTTTTGGCGGTGATTTACCGGTTTTTCGGCGGAGACCCTAAATTATAAAGGAATTAATTTTACAAAAATATATACTAGCAATATTCTAACAAAATAAGTCAATAACCACAAAAAACTAAATAGTTTAACATGCTTGAAAAATAAAAACCATAAGTCCATAACTAGTTTAATAAACTTAAATAAGACCATAATTATTGAATGGGCTATCCAAAAAAATATGACCCGGTCCTAATATAAAACCCTAAAAAACACTCTTTTTTTAAGTCAAACAAATAGTTTGACCGATTTTGACCAAAACCAATATTTATGACCGATTAGTGAAATATCGTATCGGTGGACCGCCGATAACCGATATATCGACCGCTAAGACCGATATTTACAACACTGCCTTTATGAAGTAAATTCCCTCAAGATGACAGTAACTTGAATTTGTTTTGTTTTAGAATACCAACAATGAACAAAATCTTATTTCCATCATAAATAACTTCTTTAACAGCCAACTCAGTCTCATATGTTTTCTGAACTCGATCAAGTATTTTTCGTCCTCCGTCGCTATTTTCGCGTTCAAATAATCGGCCAACTTTGAAATGAACTGACTTTCAACAGGGCCATTTCAAAGCCATACTACCATAGCAAGGCATGGTGTTCCTGTGTCAATCATATCTGACCGTGATAGTAATTTCACATCACGATTTTGGAAATCGCTACAGAAAGCATTAGGAACGCAACTGAATTTGAGTACTGCTTACCACCCCCGGACCGATGGTCAGAATGAGCGTACCATTCAAACGTTAGAAGATATGCTTAGAGCTTATGGAATTGATTTAGGTGGAAACTAGGATACTCATCTACCGTTAGTAGAATTTTCATACAACAACAATTACCACTTGAGCGTGAAATGTAAACCTTTTGAAGCATTGTATGGAAGGAAGTGTCGAACGCCCATAGCTTGGGCAGAAGTAGGAGAAAGCAAGCTAATTGGACCAGAGATTTTCTAGGAGTCTACTGATAAGATTGTGCAAATCAAGGAAATATTAAAAGCCGCACGAGATCGCCAGAAGAGCTATACCGACAATCGACGAAAGCCGTTAGAGTTCAGTTTCGATGATAAAGTACTACTCAAAGTATCGCCTTGGAAAGGCGTAGTATGTTTTGGCAAGGGAAGCAAGCTTTCACTGAGATACGTAGGACCTTTTGAGATTTTCGAGCGAGTGGGTCCTGTTGCTTATCGATTGCGTCTACCGCAAGAACTTGTAGGCATTCATGACACATTCCACGTGTCAAACCTGAAGAAATGCCTAGCCGACGTAAACTTGCACGTACCGCTAGAAGAAATCAAGATCGACGGCAAACTACGTTTTGTTGAAGAACCTATTGAAATTATGGACCGTGAGGTCAAGAAGCTTAAACGAAGTTGGATTCCTATTGTAAAAGTTCGTTGGAACTCGTGACGAGGACCAGAATTTACTTAAGAACGAGAAGGCGAGACGAAGCGCAAGTATCCGCAACTGTTCGTGAGCGCTACGGCTTAGGACAAGCAACTGAAATTTCTGGATGAAATTCCCTTTAACAGGGTAAAACTGTGACATCTGTCAATTTTGAGGTCAGTAACCGAAAGCTAACATATGATATATGACTCTCTTAATTATTATTGGAGTCACTTTTATGTGGTCACATTACTCTTAGCATTTAACGCTTGTTTTTGTGCAACTCGTGTTACAAATCAATGTTTATTCCGAGCCATGATTCAATTTAATTGGAAACATTTTCGTATTTAAGGACACTATTAATCCCGAGCTTGAATTTACTCTCTAAATTTTATAGAAATTATTTTATTATTTGTAGTCGGTTTTTATTAAAATCGTCAATTTTAATTATTCGCGAGTCTTGTGTTGGATATTATCCGTTTTAACATTCGAGAAAATCGATAATTTCATATTTTAGCTTCGGAAGCTTATTTGTTTTTGTTTTTGTATTTTTTTGACTTTTTTCGTGTTTTAGCCGAAACCGCGTCAAAAATGGTATTTAATTTTAATATTTAAATAAATTTTTAAGCCAAAATTAGTGTAGTACAATGTTAAAAAAATATATATATATATAAATATATGTACCAAACACCCCCCTTAATTGTTTTAGGCTCCAACAAAACTAAAAACCAAACATCCTCTTATTACCCTTTTACTCCTACAAAATCTCAAAACAAACACTCTTATAATTTTTCTATCCAAGGTAACTAATATTAACCGTTTCTTATAAATATCCTTATACACTCCAATTCCCTTAAAAACACACACACACGACACACATAAAAAAATCGTTTGTTTCCCTCTCCCTCTCTTCACTGTTCGACACCAACATCAAAACCACCAAAATCGTCAATCTTGATCCCTAAAATCCATTTCATTCAATCTCAAATCAATTATAAACTAAACCCCGTCATTATTTTCAACTAAAATCCACCATGCATAAGATTTCCTCAAGTTCTTGATTTTTGATTTTGAAGGGTTTCGATCTAATTGAGTGTAATTGGGGTTACAAAGAGTTGATATTAAGTGTGTAAACAAGATTTGGTGTAACAAAATCAAGTTTTGGGTCTTTGATTTGGGTGTTGTGGTGTTCGGCCAAGAATCAAACCCAAGGAGGGTTTGATTGTTTTGATTTCTCTTGCATTCCTAGTGATTGTAAGTATTTTTATTACTCTTTTTACATCGATTTAAATATATGTTCCATGCATGTGTTAGATCTTGTATTGTGAATCCATGGATTGAGGTGCATGTCGCGTTTTGAGGTTCATTATTGAATTGAGATGATTAGTAATGGGGTTAGGTTAGTTTAAGAGCATTGGCGATGTTCGCGATGCGTGAAATTGAAGTTTTGAAGGGGTATAAAGCTACCCATTTAGAACAAAAGGTTTAGGGCCTGTTTTGCCTAAGCTAACGATTTTAAAACTAAAATTGGCCTAGGAATAATGATAGAGGACGTTAATACGAACGTTTTGATATAAAATTCGGCTTCTAACTCTTAAAAACGAACGTTTGGCGGCCATTTGAAATTCTGAAAAATTATAAAATCCAATCAGCACTTGCTGAATTTTTAAGTCGTTGCAGAATCGAAAAAGAGCATTTTCATCATTTTCTGTCGAGTTTTGGGTCTCGGGTAAAACTAAAAAGTTATTTAAAATGCCGTTTTACCTTCTTCGCGTGGATAACTAAGGCTGAAAACGTGTGTTAACGGGTTGAAAAGCTTAGGATTAGATACTACATTTTAGTTGGAAAAATAAAGTTTCTGCAGAAACTTGCAGGGGCATTTTGTCATTTTCTGTTGGGTTTCGGGTCTCGGCTAAAACTAAAAAGTTGTCTGAAACGTCGTTTTACATCAAATTGCTTTAGAGTCCGAGTTGTGAAAACGTAATTTAGCAGGTCATTTTGGACGGGTCAGAATTAAGAAAAAATTATAATAAAAAGTCAAATCTGACGAAATTCTTTTAATGGTCAATTAGCGTTATGGAGTTAGTCTATCACTTTTATTCGCGACTAGATGTCATAGTCTTGATAACGGGTCAAAATGGGCAATTTTCACTAAAATTTCATATTAGTCGGATTGGGTTAAAATTGAGTTAAATCTAAAGGCGTAACACTTAGTGAGTAAAAGTAAGTAAGTTTGGCGCGCATATGGATTCTACAATATAAGATTACATGTATGTCGGAATATATATATTTATACTTATGCAAAATATGCATTTTCTTATAATTATATTTTCTTATACGTGGACCACTATTATTATAGGTCGCGGTTGAGATCGTTGTTGTTATTCTTCCTTTGTTGATTTTCTCGGTCGATACTTCTATTTTTCTTTAGTTTCTCACATTCCCTTTTTACATGTTTTAAATGTTTTGGGGTGGAAAGCATGATGTGTCGTTTGTTATGCAATTACCTTTAAGTAATTAATCTTTTGAGCACATTTGAACTTGAATTTGTTTTGAACATATGGAACTGGATTTGAACTTGTTGAACTTTGGAAACGTGTTGAACTTTGAACTTGATATGTATGTTGTTTGATGCTTGGAACCCGCCACTACTTTTAACTCATTATCCCCCTCATCGGGATTGAAACGTTAGTACTTATGGATATCGTTATTAGGATATTAGCCCCTCCTCACTCCCCGCACAAGGGTGCATAGTACTAAGTGTTTATGCCACACTATACAACTAGAACTTGATTGGATGTTTGGAACGGTTAGGCTGAATATGTTTAAGTAGTGCCTCGCATAAACACTATAGCATACATATACATTGATTTATATTACGTTACTTTGGGTAACGAGAAATGTCTTTGGAAATTTGAACCAGTTTGGATTCACGACTTGTTTTGGCAAACTTGATATTGAATTGGGAACTATGTTTTGACATCTACTCACCTTTGAAAAAAAAACTATATTTTGTGTACGAAATCATGTGAGCTCACCAACTATTTCGATAGTTGATCGTTTTTATCATGCTTTTCAGGTGACATTCGTAAAGTGGAAACTTAGTGCATTGCAATTGGACATGTTCAAGATGTCTACTTTCTTTCAAGTTATTGTCATTTGTACTTTTTAAACTTGTACTTGAAAATGTTGTAATTCGGATAATTTTCTTTTATTTTATTTCATGTATAGTGTTTTATCTATCATCTTGTGTGATGTTTATTAATATGTTACACCTCACGTTTCCGCCTTGATGGGGGTGTGACAGTAACGTTCTTCGTTATTTTGTCCATTAAGATCACAAAATTAAAATCTTCGAAAAGTATAAATGATTTTACCATAGCTGAAGTTATATCGTCATAATCATATTTAAAGAAAGATCGGGGTGAAAAGATTTGCAAACAACCTAAAAAATGTTTGGCAAAGATACAATCATTCTCAATTCTACTTTCAAAATCTTCGACTCATAGGCTTGACGAATTCTCTTGACTTCTTTTGCATTGTGTATAGCTCTAAGGACTACTTTCACGTTCAAATGATGAGCCAACTTTGAAATGAATTGATTTTCAACAGGACTATTTCCAAGCCATACTGCCATAGATCACCATTGTTGGCTGATAATTTGAATGTGAAAATAGCCTTGAAGTTGAAACGAACTAACTTTCAACAGGAATATCGTTCAGCTTGCGTGAAACAACTATTAATAAGCACTGCAATTTGACAAATACCTTATAATAAAATATTATGTTCGAAGCAAAAAATATAAATCCCATAGTATACGACTCGGCGCTTTACCATGACTTTCTTTCAAAAAATGTATACGACGTTTTGCTTTTGTTTTCTTTTTTTAATTCCCTTGAGGTAGCTAAATCTTGCCAGGAGTAATAATGCACTGAAACTCACTTTCACCTACTTTTTTTATTTTCCACCATTCCTTTTACTATTTGCGATGTTCATATGCACGGTACACGGTCCGATTTTGTATTGTGTATTTCTTAAAAAAACATAAATGAGTAAATTAATACTGAACAATAAAGTAATGTATTTTTTGGGGTTAAATGGTTCCTTTAGGCTTTATAAATTTAGTGATGTGCATAATACTCGTTTTTTTTTCATGATCCGTGGTTTTCTTCCAAGGTTGTAAAAATCGCTCGGCGGTATCTCGGCGGTCGACCACCTTCAAGCGATAAATCGGTCTTGGCGGCGATTTATCGGTTTCTCGGCGGAGACCCTAAATTATAAAGGAATTAATTTTACAAAAATAAATATTAGCAATATTCTAACAAAATAAGTCAATAACCACAAAAAACTAAAAAGTTTAACATGCTTGAAAAATAAAAACCATAAGTCCAAAACTAGTTTTAAAAAACTTAAATAAAACCATAATTATTGAATGGCCTATCAAAAAAATAAGACCCGATCCTAATATAAAACCCTAAAACATCTTTTTTAAGTCAAACAAATAGTTTGACCGATATTGATCAAAACCGATATTTATGACCGATTAGTGAAATATCGTATCGGTGGACCGTTGATAACCGATATATCGACCGCTAAGACCGATATTTACAACACTGCCTTTATGAAGTAAATTCCCTCAAGATGACAGTAACTTGAATTTGTTTTGTTTTAGAATACCAACAATGAACAAAATCTTATTTCCATCATAAATAACTTCTTTAACAGCCAACTCAGTCTCATATGTTTTCTGAACTCGATCAAGTATTTTTCGTCCTCCGTCGCTATTTTCGCGTTAAAATAATCGGCCAACTTTGAAATGAACTGACTTTCAACAGGGCCATTTCAAAGCCATACTACCATAGTTCATCTTTATTGGCTAATCATTTGAACACAGAGTTGGTCCTTAGTGTCGATATGAAATGACGTTCATCAAGAGTATTTCCATGTCATATTGGCGTAGGTCAACACCTTGCATGAACCGATTATTAATTGGCATCATAAATTAACCAATACCATTATAGTTAGGTATTATGTTCGAATCAAAATATAAAATCCAACAGACTCAGTTCTCCGTAGTTATCTTTACGCAACTTGCCGTGGGTCAGATATTCTACTGACTACAAAAAATGACTGCATTTTATGCCATATATTTTTTCCATGCCAAAATTATAACTCATCAAGTGACCTAAATTGTTACAAAGCAAGTACCATCTATAAATGCCATCCTTTTACAGAATTACAAAGCAAACCATGTTGTGCTAAGCCAAAAAAAATCGCATCTTTTAAGACATAATTGTATAAAAAATCATTGTTATACTTAATAATAAAGCACTATGTAAAGACCACATACAATGAATACTTAACAGAATACGCCATAATAGCAGCAGCTTCCAAAACTTGTGGTAAATAAGTCTACATGTTACGGCCAAAACGATGCAGTTTTTGGGTTACAAGAAATGACGCCAATTAAGATTTGTGTTGAACTGTTGTAGAGAAAAAGACATAGGCTCAGATATGTAAGAATGTATCATATTGCAGAGAAAGGCCCGTCATGGCTACATCAGTATAAAAGCCCCACAAGGTACGAATATTTGTTAAACTTTGAACGACCATCCTCATACAGTAAATATATTACAAATTCATCGTCATTGCCGTTTAAACATTCCAAATGCAATTCAAATATGTCGTTTATTATACAATAGAGAAGCAAACGACAACGTTTGAGGTCAAAACGCAGCGCTTTTGGCTTGACCCAACACGACGTTTAAGGCTTGGCCTTGATTGTTTAAGATTTTATTTGAACCAAACAACGCCATTTAGGGGTCAAACGATGTCGTTTAGGGACAACCTATTTCCTTTAAAAGTGCGTTAAACTGAACGATGTTGTTCAAGTTTTTTTATTTCCATGTTCTTAAATATCGGTTATAAGAGTTATTACCATCAACCTTCAGGCATAAGAGATAGTCTCACTAATCCTATTTCACCGAGCTATCACCATCATTAGGAAATAAAAGTGTGTAGTTTAAGATTTTGAATCGCACTTAGGAGAGTTTCAATTCCTTAAACCACAAAATCAGATAAAATGTAAAAACTTCCATATATTAAACTTAGAAACATAAACTTGATGCACTAAATTAAAATGCAATGTTTCAAAATCCAAATTTTAGGAAATATGCAGACCAAAGTTGAAGCACCAACTGTTGGATATTGGTAGTCGGATTACATTTATATATTACGAATATGAGAGCCTATTGGGGGCACACACGTTAATACACGGAGAACACGTTTTATACTTCACATTAATATAAACCAAGGACTAGAATGAACAAAACCCAAACCCCAAGGACTCCCCAAGGTGGCCGGTTTTTATGAGGGATAATGAGAAGGTTTTTGTGTGTTACAAGGACAAGGAAAAGGCTTGTGATAATTGTAGGACTTTTGGTCTTCTATAACTATCACAACTAGGGTATCATGCTTATAAATACTCCTCATCCTTATTCATTCCAGGTGCCTAACTCTCTCATAAAACCTTCAACAGAAAATCGTTTCGTGTTCTTTCTTTTGTTTCTAGCCGAATTCCATAATACCCATCAAGGGTTGGTTTTGATTTTCGGTACAATTAGGGTTTTGAATCCCTAATTCGGTTCTTGTTTTTTTCGGTTACTAATTCAAGAGTTTGCTTGGTAATCGGGATATTATACAAAGGTTGTTCGTATGTGAAGTTTAAGTCTAGCAAGCTTACGTGTTTGGTTGACGTGACTGTGTGAGCAACCGTAGAGGCAATTTACTTTAATTGCTTGTTTCGTTTTCTTGATCAATTTATCAAAAGGTAGCGTTTTTTACTTCGTGTTTAAGTTGGTAACAATATTATTACTAGATCCAAATGCCGCTGCGTTACTCGTGGCTAAACTAGTTACCTAGGTATATAAATCCAACAGTGGCTTCGAGCCAACCCCCGTTTTCGCTTTTGGGTTTGGGTTACACGTTTTGTTTTAATTTATACGCATGGTTTCCATGCTATCATTAAAACATAGTCTATGATTGCTGCTGTTTGATATTTTATTTATGTTTTACTAGAAAAATATGACACAAAGTTTTGAAGGGGTTTAAAGCTACCTGTTTAGATCAGTAGGTTTAGGGCCTGTTTCGCCTAAGCTAACGATTTTAAAACTGAAATTGGCCTAGGAATAATGATAGAGGACGTTAATACGAACGTTTTGATATAAAATTCGGCTTCTAACTCTTAAAAACGAACGTTTGGCGGCCATTTGAAATTCTGAAAAATTATAAAAATCCAATCAGCACTTGCTGAATTTTTAAGTCGCTGCAGAATCAAAAAAGAGCATTTTTGTCATTTTCTGTCGAGTTTTGGGTCTCGGGTAAAACTAAAAAGTTGTTTAAAATGCCGTGTTACCTTTTTCGCGAGGATAACTAAGGCTGAAAACGTGTGTTAACAGGTTGAAAAGCTTAGGATTAGATACTACATTTTATTTGGAAAAATAAAGTTTCTGTAGAAACTTGCAAGGGTATTTTGGTCATTTTATGTTGGGTTTCGGAGCTTGGCTAAAACTAAAAAGTTGTCCGAAACGTCGTTTTACATCAAATTGCTTTAGAGTCCGAGTCGTGAAAACGTAATTTAGCAGGTCATTTTGGACGGGTCAGAATTAAGAAAAATTTATAATAAAAAGTCAAACCTGACGAAATTCTTTTAATGGTGAATTAGCGTTATAGAGTTAGTCTATCACTTTTATTCGCGTCTAGATGTCATAGTCTTGATAACGGGTCAAAATGGGTAATTTTCACTAAAATTTCATATTAGTCGGATTGTGTTAAAATGGAGTTAAATCTTAAGGCGTAACACTTAGTGGGTAAAAGTAAGTAAGTTTGGCGTGCACATGGATTCTACAATATAAGATTACATGTATGTCGGAATATATATATTTATACTTATGCAAAATATGCATTTTCTTATAATTATATTTTCTTATACGCGGACCACTATTATTATAGGTCGCGGTTGAGATCATTGTTGTCATTCTTCCTTTGTTGATTTTCTCGGTCGATACTTCTATTTTCTGTGAGTTTCTCACATTCCCCTTTTTACATGTTTTAAATGTTTTAGGGTGGAAAGCATGATGTGTCGTTTGTTATGCAATTACTTTTAAGTAATTAATCTTTTGAGCACATTTGAACTTGAATTTGTTTTGAACATATGAACTGGATTTGAACTTGATGAACTTTGGAAACGTGTTGAACTTTGAACTTTGTATGTTGTTTGATGCTTGGAACCCGTCACTACTTTTAACTCATTATCCCCCTCATCGGGATCGAGACGTTAGTACTTATGGATAACGCTATTAGGAGATTAGCCCCTCCTCACTCCCCGCACAAGGGTGCATAATACTAAGTGTTTGTGCCACACTATACAACTAGAACTTGATTGGATGTTTGGAACGGTTAGGCTGAATACGTTTAAGTAGTGCCTCACATAAACACTATAACATACATATACATTGATTTATATTACGTTACTTTGGGTAACGAGAAATGTCTTTGGAAATTTGAACCAGTTTGGATTCACGACTTGTTTTGGCAAACTTGATATTAAATTGGGAACTATGTTTGGACATCTACTCACCTTTTTATTAAAATACTATATTTTGTGTACAAAATCCTGTAACTATTTCGATAGTTGACCGTTTTTATCATGCTTTTCAGGTGACATTCGTAAAGTGGAAACTTAGTGCATTGCAATTGGACATGTTCAAGATGTCTACTTTCTTTTAAGTTATTGTCATTTGTACTTTTTAAACTTGTACTTGAAAATGCTGTAATTCGGATAATTTTCTTTTATCTTAATTCATGAATGGTGTTTTATCTATCATCTTGTGTGTTGTTTATTAATATGTTACACCTCGCGTTTCCGCCTTGATGGGGGTGTGACAGATTAGTAATTAGAGCCTAAGGTTATAGAGAACGCCGGTTTATTTTCAAAATAAAAATCTGTAACACCCCCAAAACTGGGTCGCAGCGGAATGTGTTTCCGGGAGCGTTACTTCATAATACCATTGCACTAATTGTTTACATCAAGCATGGTTTTTTAATTATTTTGAGGTTAATTATTAACTTTTGTTCATTTTATTTTATCGATACGTATAGTGTATACGTTTCGCGATAATATTGACGTTTAGCACTCGGAGCCAACAAAAAAATTTTTTACTGCTTCAACAAATACCCACATTTATACCCAATACATAAAATATATCATATATATCCTATCTATGCCGAATTTATGGGCAATGGTACAAAGAAATACTAGAAACTCTTCCTTTAGTCAAAGTGACACCATACTTCTTTAAATGTATACCATACTTCATTATGGCAACACCATACCTTGACCAAGACCATACCATGGCCATACCTAAGACTAGGAGACCATCACTTGGACCATGATTTGACTCCTAGACCATGCCTTGCACCATACTTTCATGTATACATAAGAGAAGTAACTTATATGCTTTACACTTAACTAGAAAACCAAAGCAAATCTTCCTTTTTCCTCTCTATATGCTTCGGCAATTAGCAAGCACTCTTCTAAATCCATAGCAATTTTTATACAACCCATACACTCCTATACACATCTATTATAAGTCATTCTAAGGTGTTTCCAACCATTGAATCACCATTTGCAAGTTATAATCAAGAAAAGAAAACATAGGGGGTTTTTCTTAAGATAAAATAAGGGTTTTCTTAAGTGCAAGCTTTGGTTTCTAGTCTAAACACGGGTTTAGTATTTGTTTCTCATCATCATCATACATCATAAGGTCTATTTTAAACCTTTATGCTTTCATGTTATGAGTTTTTATAAATATGATGTGCTATTTAGTGAAATCACCATTAGGAATACTTTTGAACATGAAAAATATAATTTTTCTTGTGAATATGATTTTGTACACTTTCTCACATATTATGATGATGGTAATATCATGAAATAAAGGATATATAAGTCTTGTACAATCTTGGAGTTTAAGTATAAAAAGTTCTATGTAAACTTGTAATTAAATAGTTAAGTAAGAAAGTTTATGATTTCATGTTAAAGATAGATAACTTGTGATCATTGTGATCTTGGACAAAATGACTTTGATGGGATTAATGGGACCTTAATATACATATGATATTTTTTTTAATTGGGGGGGGGATATATATAAAGGTATAAGAAACCTTTGTAGTAAAAAGTATAAAGTGGTAAAATATAAAAACAAAGCCAAAAATGAATTTAAGAATGTCATGCAAACATTCTGTCCCAAAGTGCTATAAAAATATACTTATTTTATATTTTTATAAGATAATACATTTCACCGACGATTCCGAAAAAAAAAGTAAGAAAACTTGTTAAACGGATAATAACGAAAAGTTAACGTTAAAAACGAGTTATTACGTTTAATAAACGACCCCGGAGTCGTAAGTAAACTTTTTTAAAAAACATTTTATAAAATTATAAAAAAGCTAGGATTGATATTTTAACAAATAATAACATATTTTATAGGTTTGACCAAAATGATATAGGAATCGTAATTTTTCAATGTAATAACGAAACGGTGTTTATGAAAATTCGCATGTTTCTGGACAATTAAGTTACTTCTATAAAAACTATGTTTATAAAAGTTACTATTCAGACAGAAAAGTTATATTTTTGTAAACTCATAAAAAATAATGAACATTTCAAAAACGAGGAACGTTCTCGAAAGAATCATTAAAATCGGGAGAGTTATAACGAATAAAATACGACATTTACGGGTTTTACGACAACAAAAAAACGATTTTTATAAAAGTCATATCTGGTGTGAACAGTAAAAGTTACTGTTCACCAGAGGGTCAAAATATCGAAAATGTCAAATTATGATTAATCTCGTCTCTTAATATGAAAAGATGGATCATAAGAAACGACAGATCGGGTTTAATAACGCTGTAAGTTACGCCTCAGTTTACTAAAACGGGATTTATAATCACGTTTTAATCTTATTAAACACAATTTTTCCAAAACCATTAGTTTGTGTGATTGAGCTAGATAGAATATTATGTGGTTATCAAAAGTACTATATTTATAGGGAGTCTTCATAATGAGGCCTCTTCGGATGCGTTTTGACGATGTTGTTGGATTTTCGATTTAAAGTGTCCTAATCCTCGAAAGTCTTTTCATGACCTCTTTTATTATGGATAGCCCGAAGAACGATAGTACGATTTGTAACAAAACTATTAAGATTTATTCAAGTAATCGGGTACTTATTCGACGACGCATTATCTGCGATATTTGGATTTATCTGAACTCTAGGTGAGTTCATAGCCCCACACTTTTTACAAGTTTTACTGATTTACTATTATTTGGGGTGGAAACATGCTTTGTTTTTACAAAAATTGGAAGCAAGTATTGATTTTCATGTTTGGCCTAGTTGCGATTACCCAATTATGCCATTATCATGAAATGCAATTGCATAGATGTACAGTTGGGATTTACATTATGTGAGCGCGAATGTTATTTAATAGAATTATCGGGAAACGGACCTCCCGTTCGGGTGACTTGCTATCACGAGAACGAACGATATAACATGTCGAATTTTAGGGATGTTTTTCGGGTTAAAACATCATTGCGGGCTGAGTAGCAAATATTATGCGACCAAGCATGTACGAGCTTCAGTGTCATGTGCTAGTGTAAAATGTAATCTTTTTTTGTCGAGTTTCTGCATGTGTTGCAATATCAACTAAAAAGTCTTGATGGGTCCTACACATTATGATTGTTATCAAACCTATGAATTCAACAACATTATCGTTGACGTTTTTAAGCAATTGTTTTCAGGAGATCCAATTAGGCATGGGATGCCAGGGATGAATTGGGTTACATTTTCTGGATTTGGCACGCTTAAAGATTTTAGGTGCATCATATTTTGGGAAATGTATTGAAACTTTTGTAATAATCAACATGTGAACAAGTAAAGTATTTGCTTTGTATCAAGTCTTTTCAATTAAATAACATTGTATCTTTTTTAAACGACTTTTTGTGTCGTTATTATATATCTTGTGCATGTTGATCTTGAAGTAACACGCCGGGACCCTTATTCCGCTTACTTGCGGACCCAATTTGGGGGTTTTGTTTTCAGATGGTATCAAGAGCAAAGTTATAGAGAACCAGGTCAAATGTGTTTGCTGGGGGCGGGGGACTCATAACCATTTTCAAACAACGGATTCATACAACGGGGTATCCGGAAGAGGATAAGGAGGACCCTGAGGAGGATCCTGCTGACCATCCTGCCGACGGATGAGACAATTATGATAATGAGTCATCTGATGATGACAACGATGATGATGATGTTGAGAAGGATGAGGAGGACGAGGAGGAGGAGGAGCACCTAGCTCCGGCCGACCCTTCTGCTGTACCTACAGATGATCCTGTCCCCTCAAGCTGAGAATACAGAGGCATTTGAGACTGATGAGTCTGCTTCTACATCACCCACCTCTCCACACCATATCATCTTGTCTTTTGAGACCAAATCCCGTACAGTACGGATGTCTATTTAACACCATACTCCACGATCACCATCTGCTAAGGCAGGCATTACCGAGTTTGCTGCTACACTACCTTCATCATCACCACCACCAGAGAATGTTGAGTCACTTAAAGATAACATAAGAGTCTAGCATCTAGAATCTTGAGAGGCACCCTGGCCATAGACAAATAGATTTGTCAGTGTAGCTCATTTTGTATTCCACTAAACTTGAGTAATACTCGGTTGGTAGTGTTAATAAAAAGCTTGTACTCTTTTACTCATGTAAAACGATGTATTAAGTATTAACTTACGTTGTTGGTTATGATCATGCTACTGTACGATAGGGATTTATTTATGCCATGGTTGCGGTTATCTTATATCTATGCATAACGTGGTCTCACCTTACCTACTTGTTGGGATCACGGAGTGTCATGATTTTCCCTTGAATGAAACTTCATATACATTTTGTTCCCTGTGACTTTCAGGAAACAATGACAACTGTTGATCAAGGGATGAGTGTTGAGGAAATTGAGCGGGTTATAGCCGAGCGAGTGGCTAATGCTATCGAGGCTATTGCCATTTATGAGACGAAAACCAACATGGCCCGTAAGTCAATAAGCCAGACCGAACAACAAGAATGCAAGGTAGCAGAGAATGCTAACAACAAGAGAAAGTGGGAAGGTAACCACAATGGGCAATGTACTGTAAAGTTCGGGAATTGCAAGAAGGTTGACCACATGACCCAGGATTGTAGGAATCCTGCTGCTGCTAGGAATCAACGAACTCACGCCTGTTATGAGTGTGGAAGTCTGAGACACTTCAAGAGTGAGTGTCCAATAGTGAAGTTCCAGAAACGTGTGGATAAAAAGATCAGCACTCTTGCTGAACGCCAGACTGAGAACAAGAGGAAGTTTGAAAACACTTCCCGAAATAGTCAGAATCAACAACAACAACAAATCAAGAGGCAAAACACCGGCAGGGCATACACTGCTGGATCGGGTGATAAGAAACCATATGGGGGATCTAGACCCCTGTGCTCAAAGTGCAATTACCACCATGACGGTCCGTGTGCTCTAAAGTGCTATAAATGCAACAAATATGGTCACATCGCTTGTGACTGTAAGGGTATGGGAAATGCCAATGCTGTTAACAACCAAAGGGTTACTGTGGCAAGTCAGAAGGCTATTTGCTATGAATGTGGGAATCAAGGGCACTACAAGAGGGATTGCCCATAGCAAAAGAACCAAAGCCATAAAAACCAAATTGGAGGTATTGGAGCACATGGAGTGGTGCATACCTTAAGAGGAGGAGAAACCGATCAAGACCATAACAACAAGAAGGATGTGATCGAAGCTTAAAAGAGAAAGTTGACTAGCCTTGCCTAGCAAATCCTAAGTTGGAACTATCTTAGACTTTATCTTCTTAGGAGTTCTCGTTGTATTTCCCTTAAATTTCAGTTGTACGAATGATTTCAAATTATCTATCCAATTATCGTATTATGAAAATTTCGTCAATATTAACTTAGGTTCTTTATTTACTCTTACAAACTACTCTCTCGAATATCATAAAATTATAATGCTATTTTGACGAAAATGAGCAATGCATCGTTAGTCCTCAATTATACATGGCCTGATCAACTATGTATAATTCAGGAAGGTACCATGCCGTGCTGAGAGTAGTCACTCTAAAAACCTCTTGTTAAGAAAACATTTTTCTACTTATATCATGTTTTGTGTGCGTATTCATAGAACGCGTTTACTTTTGCCTTTATCGATCTTGGCCGCCATCAGAAATGAAAGATTTATCGAGAAACTTAAAGAGCTGACCGAAAAAGGCTCTATAAGACCCAGTTCCCTTCCCCCCCACCCCCTGGGGGAGCTCCTCTCTTGTTGTCAAAAAGAAGGATGGATCATTCCAGATGTGCATTGACTATCGGGAATTAAACATTGTAGGTAGGGTGTGGAACATGACCTGAGAAGAACCTTTTATCCACCCCCAGAATTGATGACATTTATTTGATGCAGGCTTAAAGGTACAAGTGTACTACTTGAACAGATCGACTCTTAGGATCAGGTTTATCACACAACTGAGGTCGAGAATAGACATCCGAAGACTGCCGTTCCAGAACTCATTACGGCCATTACGAATTTCAAGTTATGCCGTTTGGGTTTGACAAACCACCTGCCGTATTCATGACCCTTATGAAATCGGGTGTGGCTAGACCATATTTGGGGGGATAAATTTGTGATTGTCTTTATTGATGATATTGCTGATATATTCGAAGGAACAAGCAGAACAGCGGAATAGCGAACTTAAGCTAATCTTTAGAAGTGCATAGGAAAGAGGATTGTATGCCAAATTTTCCAAGTGTGAATTTTGGAATTCCAAAGGTATAGGTCAAAGTACAGTTCCTCGGTCACGTGATCGATAGTGAAGGAATTCATGTGGATCCAGCCAAGATTGAATCCATTAAAGATTGGACATCTCCTAAGTCACCAACGGAGATTCGTCAATTTTTAGGTCTTGCTGGGTACTATCGAAGATTCATTGAAGGGTTTTCAAAGATCGCCAAACCAATGACTAAGCTTACTCAAAAGAAGGTCAAGTTTGAGTGGGGCGATAAACAAGAAGCAGCTTTTCAACTGTTGAAGCAAAAGTTGTGCAGTGCACCAATCCTTGCATTACCTGAAGGAAGCGAAGATTTCATCGCATACTGCGACGCTTCAAAGAAGGGTTTGGGCGCTGTGTTGATGCAAAGAGAAAAGGTGATTTCTTATGCATCACGCCAGTTAAAAATTCATGAGAAGAACTATACAACTCATGATTTGGAACTTGGAGCAGTGGTGTTCGCTCTCAAGATCTGGAGACATTATTTATATGGAACTAAGTGTACGGTGTTCACCGATCACAAGAGTTTGCAACACATTTTAGATCAAAAAGAGTTGAACATGAGGCAACGCCGATGGTTAGAGTTGCTAAGTGATTATGATTGCGATATTCGTTATCACCCGGGGAAAGCAAATGTCGTTGCTGATGCTTTGAGCAGGAAAGAACGAGAACCACCGTTAAGGGTTCGAGCCTTAGTCATGACTATTAGTTTGGACCTTCCCAAACAAATCTTGAATGCTCAGACTGAAGCACGGAAACCAGAGAACATCAAGAATGAAGATGTTGGAGGAATGTTGGTTGAAAACGCTAAATATCCAGAGGCGATTAGGACGGAAAAGTTGGAACCCCGTGCGGATGGAACCCTATGCCTCAATGGCAGGAGTTGGCTACCTTGTTATGGAGATTTACGGACTGTAATCATGCACGAGTCCCACAAATCAAAGTACTCTATACATCCGGGTTCTGACAAAATGTACCAAGATATGAAGAAGCTATATTGGTGGCCCAATATGAAAGCCGACATTGCCACCTATGTTAGCAAGTGTTTGACCTGTGCTAAGGTCAAGGCCGAACATCAAAGGCCATCAGGATTGTTGGTACAACCTAAGATACCTGAATGGAAGTGGGACAACATCACCATGGATTTTGTTACAAAGCTTCCTAAGTTGTCGCAAGGCTACAACACCATTTGGGTGATCGTTGACCAGCTCACTAAGTCTGCGATCTTCACACCGATGAAAAAGACTGATCCTTTGGATAAACTTGCAAGAATGTACCTGAAGGAGGTGGTCATAAGACATGGAATACCTGTTTCAATCATTTGTGATCGCGACCCAAGATCCGTATCCAATTTCTGGAGGTCACTTCAGAACGCTTTGGGTACTAATTTGGATATGAGTACCGCGTACCATCCACAAATAGACAGGCAAAGCGAGAGGACCATTCAAACTCTCGAGGATATGCTGCGTACTTGTGCAATCAACTTTGGAAAGGGTTGGGTTAACCATTTGCCATTAGTCGAGTTCTCATATAACAATAGCTATCACGCCAGCATCAAGGCCGCACCATTTGAAGCACTTTATGGTCGAAAGTGTCGTTCACCTATTTTTTGGACTGAAGTTGAAGAAGCTGAAATACTCGGTCCAGAACTAATTCAAGAGACCACTGAGAAAATCATCCAGATCAAGCAAAGGATGCAAGCCGCTTGTGATCGACAGAAGAGTTACGCTGACTTGAAGCGTAAACCAATGGAATTCCAAGTCGGGGATAAAGTTATGCTCAAAGTTTCGCCTTGGAAAGGGGTCGTACGTTTTGGCAAACGGGGGAAGTTAAACCCTAGGTATGTTGGACCTTTCAAGGTATTAGAAAAGGTCGGAGAGGTTGCTTACAAGCTCGAGCTTCCTGAAGAGCTGAGCAGAGTTCATAATACATTCCATGTGTCCAACCTGAAAAAGTGTCATGCCGACGAACTCATTAGGTTCCGTTGGATGGACTTAATTTGGACGACAAACTCCATTTTGTTGAGGAACCGGTAGAAATAGTGGGCCGTGAAGTTAAACGGTTAAAGCGAAGCCGAATCCCATTAGTCAAGGTTCGATGGAACTCCAAGAGAGGTCCTGAGTTCACTTGGGAACGTGAAGACCAATTCAAGAAGAAATACCCACACATCTTCACCAAAACTGCATCATCGTCAAGTGCTGCATTGTAAGCCTTGAGGACAAGGCTCGTTTAACGGGGGAAGTCTATAACACCCTGTGTTTTCAAGTCATTGACGACATCAACAAATCCGCAATGTACTTTTGTTTGTACGTGTTACTTTTACAATCATAAGGATAGTGTTTAAATCGCGTTTTATGCTTTTTTTTTTTTACTACGAAATTTGGTTCAATGTAAACGGGGTACCAAACAATTAAATGTTTACATCAATCAAGGGTTATATAATTATTTTGAGAATAATTATTAACCTTTGTTCATTTTATTGTTATCGGATAGTTTAAAGTGTTATACGTTTCGCGATAATAAATTGCGTTTAGGCAACTCCCGGAACACAAAAAACATTTTCTACGCTTCAACAAATACCATCTTTCTTTACCCAAACAATAAAAATTACAAAATGTATCATCTATTTTTCTATCTTTGCCGAAATTCTTGCCATTTGTTCAAAGTAATATATGAAAATTCTCAAAATTGGACAAATGAACACAGTACTTCATTAACCTTCACCATACTCTTCTTTATTACTACACCATGCCATGTCTCTTTGACTTGGACCAAGACTAAGACCATCCCTACACCATACCATGTTCCCTTGACTAGAATTACTTCTTTATATACAGTGCATTTCATAAGAGATACTCAGTATACATAAACACTTAATACTAGAAAAATCAACAAAACTCCCTTTTTGCTCTTTAATGCTACGGCATCATCCCCCCCTACACAAACCATATCAATTTTTATACAACCCATACACACTTATAACTCTATTCTAAGGTTTCTAATGTGATCCCAAGCATAGGCTAACTTTTTCAAGTATTATCAAGAATGCGAAGATTAGGGTTTTCTTAAGAAAAATAAGGGTTTTCTTAAGTGCAAAGCTTTGATTTCTAGTCTAACACGGGTTTTAGCATTTGTTTCTCATCTTATCATACCTATAAGGTCTACTTGAAACTCTTTATGTCTTGCATTTGTATTTATATGCATATGTAATTCTTTATAGCTTAATCACCCATTTAGATTAATTAACATGTAAAAGAAGTTTTTATTTATTTTAATCATAATGTACACATTTATATTTCCTACTGATGTTACTTGACTCATGTTAAAATGGTCACACAAGTGATTTACACTCTTGGTTAAACATGAAAATGATTATGTATTAATTAGGGTTTTCATAGTTTCATAATATGTTTTAAGTTAAAGAAATACTTATGACAAGTTAAGGTTAATTATGGACCTATGATAATGTTGTATGGTTGCTAATATAAGGATGATATATAAAATATATGAAATATAAGACATATGGTGGGTTACAAAAGTGGAAAAGTATGAAAACAAGGATATATAAGGACTTAACAAACTCAACCAAACTTGCTGTCCAAAATTCGACATTTAACATATCCATTTTATATTTTTATAAGATAAAACATTTCACGACGATTCCGAAAAGGTAAGAAACTTGTCAAACGGATTAATAACGAAAAAGTTACGTTAAAAACGAGTTATACGTTAATAAACGAAGTCGTAAATGAATGAATATTTATAAAACATTTTTATAAATTTTAGAACAGCAAGTGTTGAGATTTTTAACAATAATACTATTTTTAGGATTCAAAATGATTAAGTGATCGTAATTTTTTCAATTATAACGAAGAGTTATGAATTTCGCTGGGACGATGTTTTTAGACAATTAATACTTTTATAAAACTATTTTTATAAAAGTTACTATTCATGACAGAAAGTTATATTTTTGTAAACCTCATAAATATATATAACTTTCAAATACGAGAACGTCCTCGAAGAATCCATTTAAACGCGAGCTTAACGAATAAAATACGATGTTTACGGGTTTTACGACAATAAGTCGTAATAAAAAATATATATAAGGTCTGATGTGACAGTAATTTTTACTGTTCACCAGTAGGTCCGAAATTCGAAAATGTCAATTTATGATAACTCGTATTGATACGAAAAGATGGGCATAGAAACGCGAGAATGGTGTTTAACAACGCGGAAAATTACTGCCAGTTTTTACTAAAACGGTAATTATAAACGTTTTAACTTATTAAACACAATTCTACCAAAACCATTAGTTGGTGATTGAGCTATATAGAATATTATGTGGTTATCAAAGTACTATATTACTAGGGAGTTTCATAATGAGGCCTCTTCGGATGGCGTTTCGACGAGTTGTTGGATTTACGATTTAAAGTGTCCTAACTCCTCGAACGTCATGTCATGACCTCTTTAATTATGATAGCCCGAACGATAGTACGATGTAACAACTATAGGATTATATTCAATGTTATTGATTAAAGTACTCGGTACTTATACGACCTATGATAATTTAGGTTGCATTCGATCTTTTACGTGACGCATTATCTGCGATATTTGGATTATCAGAACTCAAGGTGAGTTCATAGCCCCACGTTTTACATGCTTTTGTTTTACAAAGTTTTTGGGGTGAAAAACATGCAATGTTTTACAACTGGACACAAGTGGTTAAGTTTCATATTATGATTACATGTTGCCTAAGTAGCGATAACCCAATCTGAGCCCATTATCATGAACTGTTAATTACGAGCGCGAATGTTATAAATAGATCTATTGGGTTTGACAACCCCGTTCGGGTGATTAGCTATCACTAGCGAAACGAACGTATACCATGTCGAATATAGGATGTTGCGGGTTAGAACATCACCACGGGCAAACGGCCATTAATTTGGCATCCATACATGTCAAGCATCAGTGTCATGAGCTTAGAGCAACGTAATTACATTTATATGATATTTGCATCTGTTGCATTATCATACACTTGGGAGATCTTGTGGTCCTACAATATATGATTTATCAAACCTATGAATTCACCAACATTATTGTTGACGTTTTAAAGCAATGTTTTTCAGGGGATCAATAAGCACAAGGTGCGATGGATACATTGGTGGTTTTGATTTGGATGTCTTGCATTAAAGATTTTGTCGCATTTCATTTTGTTATCTGTTATGGGCTGAAAATACAAGTTAAGCTTCGGGCTTATGTAACAATTACTTTGTTAAATCCAATGTATCGTTTTCAAACGACTTTTTGGTCGTTCTATATATATCTTGTGTTATTGATTTGAGAAGTAACACGCCCCGGACCCATATTCCGCTGCGACCCAATTTGGGGGTGTTACAATAATTGTCCAACGCAAATTCCGATTATCACTAATCCGGAACCATGCTACAATCAAAACCTTAATGAGATCCTACAAAATTTGCAAAGTTTCCTTTTCTCCTTAAAAAAGCCAAGATGGCTCAACCTGATTTATATGATGGTAATGAGATTCTTAAACTTGATCATGTCCCTATCATTATACCCACGTCTGAAGCAGATCGTGAATTGGTTGATATGTCTATAGAGAAAATAAATGAGAAACTTAAAGACCCAGAGAGTGTGAAGGCGAAGTTAACGTATAGGCCCCCTAATTACTCAAAATAGAACTTCTTGGCCACTATTTAAACCCAGATCAACTACACTGAGCAAGTATTTTGGTCCTTAGATCTAGAAAAACGTAAGGCCGAAGACCTTAAATCCAACACTCTACCCCTAAGAAAATTAGCTTCTGCAACGGTGTATCCGCCCAATACACCAGTTCATTTGGTCCCCATAACTGTTCAAACTAAATGTCAAACTGTTATCAGTATTTTTGTTCTTAATCAACTTTTTGCTGATTTTGATAAAACATGTAAGAAGAGAATTACACCAACGGGGATTACTGAAGGGGAAAGGGGATTTGAGCAAACAAAACGTTGTTATCTGACTAAGGTTATTCCATTTTTTAAATTACTCAAATAACATTTTGAGGGTGTTCAAAAAACCCTCGTCACTGAAGTGAAAGAGATGAAAGAGATTTTTAAAAGTATGGAAGCCGAGGTAGACCAAAATGCAATTGACCTAAGGAGTGGTGAGATAGAAAGATAGAATCTTATCATCATAAATGAGAATTTGATTGCTAAGTGTATTGCTCAGGATGTGTTTTATATTGTTACTGAATCTGCTTTAACTGCATCTCACTTTCATTAGTTATCTATTGCTTATAATGTTGCAATGACCCGTGCAGTTGAGCTTGAAGCTAAGAATTTAAACTTGCATAAGAAAATTCAAAATGATGATCATGATAACATGGTCACGCATCTTTCAAGATTAGAGGTTGATAATCTTAATTTGCAATTAAACTATCAACATCTAAAAGACAGAATTGAAACTTCTAAATCCAGGACATCTAAGGATGCTCCTGAATTTGATGCATTTTTTGAATTAAACGAAAAAGACGCTCAGCTTCAAACTCACAGGAACACCATTCGCAAATTGAAAGCTCAAATTTCTCAGTTAAAAGCAAACAAAAGTGATGTGACTGGCATCCTTCTCCCTCAGCGTCTAAAGTCTTAGAATTTCCAGCTACATGATACTATCAATAAATTGCATAAGGAAAATGATTGTTTTTAAGCTGAAAATTCAAAGATTAAACAACATTACAAAGAGTTATATGATTCAATTAAGATCACGCATGCCACACACATTGAAAAGATAACTTCTTTGCTTAACGAAATTGAGACTCTAAAGACTCAGGTGAAAGGAAAAATGCCAGTCATCACTAATGTAAATGTGATTCCCAAGGTTTCTGTTTATAATAAGTATGCAATTGATGTTGAATCAATTCCCCCTCGCAATAAGAACAATAGGGAAGTACATCTATATTATCTTAAGCATCTTAAGGAAAGTGTAGAAACCCTTCGCAAGATTGTAGAGGAAGCTAAGGTTGAAAGACCATTAGATAGATCACTTGCATCTGATTGCCTTTACACTAAACACTCTCAGGAACTGTTAGAATATGCGATTGGCACTTGTCCGAAAGACTTCAACCAACGAGATAAAAAGCATGTTGCTACCCCTTTAAATAGGAGAAAGCAAGTCACTTTTGAGGACCAATGTGAAACGTCAAATAGTAACGCACACAAACATGTAGAGCAACTGAAAATTCAGAAGATTGTGCCCCCCTCTATAGGAGTAAACAGTTGCACTGATGCTAGCGGATCACAGCCTAGGAGCAAAACAAAGAAAAATAGGATCTTACCGGCTAAGAGTGTCAACACGAAGAATGTAGAAGAACACCCTAGGACCAATAAGTCTAGTCGGCAACCTAAGAATCGTGTTGATTCTAGTATTAGCTCTAAGCGTACTGTAATTCATTCGAATTCTCATTCTATTTGTCAAACATGTAACAAATGCTTAATTTCTGCAAATCATGATATGTGTGTGGTTAATTATTTACAATATGTGAATGCATCCCCCTCCATTAAAAATGTTGTGCGTAATGTTAGGCAAGTTTGGAAACCTAAGCAAGTTAAGCCAGTTTGGAAACCTAAGCAAGTCAAGCAAGTCTGGAAACCAACAGGCAAAATACTTACCAATGTAGGTTACCAATGATGCCCATGGGAAGGACATTCACTTTAGGAGAACAGTACCCTTTAACTAGGCTTACTAAATCCAAAGTAGTGTCTGCTAAGCAAACGGGAAACGTTAGTATTAGTAAAACTGTGATAACTGGGAAATTAAGTCACACATCTAAAAAACCAATAAATAGATACCAACGTAAAAACAAACCGTACCAGGCAGTTCCCGGTAGCATACCCACCCCACCTAAGAATCATACATTTGTTTATGCTAACCAAATAGACCCCACCCATAATTGGGGATCCAACTTTCCAAACTCCCCATCTTCGTCTGTTTTCAAATGCAGGTCGTACAAATCGTCCTTTGGTATTTGGATTTAGGCTGCTCAAAACATATGACGAGGGATCGCTCACGGCTCAGGAATTTCGTGAAAAAGTTCATCGGGAATGTTAGATTCGGGAATGACCACTTTGGTGCTATCATGGGTTATTGAGATTATGTGATTGGTGACAGTGTGATCTCCAGGGTATACTATGTGGAAGGACTGAGACACAATCTGTTTTCTGTCTGACAATTTTGTAATTCTAATCTAGAAGTCGCATTCAGAAAGCATACTTGTTATATTTGAGATACGGATGGTGTTGAATTAATTAAAGGTTCTCGGGTTCTAATTTGTACACAATATCGGTTGAAGACATGATGAAGTCCTCTCTAATTTGTTTGTTGTCCAAACCTTCCAAGAACAAATCATGGTTATGACATCATCATTTAAATCACTTGAACTTCGGTACCATCAATGACCTTGTAAGAAAGGAATTAGTAAGGGGTTTACCTAGATTGAAGTTTGAGAAAGATCATCTCTGCTCCGCGTGTCAACTAGGGAAGAGAAAAAAGCATACCCACAAACCCAAAACCAAAAACACCAACTTGGAAGTTCTTAATACCCTTCATATGGATTTATGTGGACCAATGCGAGTGCAAACAATTAATGGGAAGAAATACATCTTAGTCATCGTTGATGATTATTCTCGGTTTACTTGGGTTAAGTTCTTGAGATCGAAAGATGAAACCCCAGAGTTCGTCATCAAGTTTTTGAAGCAAATACAAGTCGGTCTTAACAAAACTGTTAGATACATCCGTACCGATAATGGCACAGAATTTGTCAATCATGTTCTAACTCAGTATTATGAAAGTGTCGGCATATTTCACCAAACATCAGTTTTGAGGACTCCACAGCAAAACGGTGTTGTCAAAAGACGGAACCGTACTCTTGTTGAGGCTGCTAGGACAATGCTGATATTTTCCAAGGCCCCGGTGTTTCTATGGGTAGAAGCTATTGCTACGGCCTGTTACAGCCAAAACTGATCTCTCATTCACACTCGTCATAACAAAACTCCATATGAGCTGGTGCATGATAAGAAACCTGATCTTACCTTTTTCCGAGTCTTTGGTGCTCTTTGTTACCCTACTAATGACAGCGAGGATCTTGGAAAATTACAACCAACAACTGATATTTGAATTTTCGTTGGTTATGCACCAAGCAAGAAAGGATACCGAATCTACAACAAACGAACCCGAAAAATCATGGAAACGATTCACGTTACATTCGATGAGCTGACTGGGCAAATGGCTCTTATGCAACTCAGTATAGGACCCGCTCCTACATTTTTTATGCCTGGACAGATAAGTTCAGGGCTCGTACCAAATCCGGTTCCTGAAGCACCTTATGTACCCCCCACAAATAAATACCTAGAGATTTTATTCCAATCAATGTTCAATGAATACCTGGAACCTCCTGGTGTTGAAAGACCGGTCTCTCCTACTCCAACAGTTCCAGCTCCAGTCAATTCAGCCGGTACACCTTCCTCTACTACCATTGATCAAGATGCACCTTCTACAAGTCACTCACTGTCATCTTCGGTATTACAATCTCCAAGTTTACATCAAGGAGCTGTAGCTGAATCTACTATCATGGAAGCCAATCAGCTTGCACCTGTTGGCAACGACCCCTTCGTAAACGTGTTTGCTCCAAAACCTAATTCTAAAGCATCATCATCCGGCGATGTTCGTTTAGCAGAATCAACTTCAACTTATGTCACTCAAACACATCATCATCTCAGGAAATGGAGCAAGGATCACCCGATTGATAATGTCATTGGCAATCCCTCACGACCGGTATCCACCAAAAAACAACTTGCAACTGATGCCTTGTGGTGTTTGTATAATTCTGTACTATCAAAAGTTGAACCAAAGAACTTCACATCTGCCATTACTGAAGATTGCTGGTTTCAAGCCATGCAAGATGAGATTCATGAATTTGACCAGCTTCAAGTATGGGAATTAGTTCCTCAACCAGACTGTGTCATGATTATAGCTCTCAAGTGGATTTACAAAGTTAAGCTTGATGAGTACGGTGATGTTCTAAAGAACAAGGCAAGGTTGGTAGCAAAAGGATATCGACAAGAGGAGGGAATTGACTTCGAGGAATCCTTTGCACCGGTTGAATGCATCTAGGCTATAAGAATCTTCATCGCTAATGCCGCCAGTAAAAACATGACCATTTATCAAATGAATGTCAAGACGGCATTCCTAAATGGCGAGCTAAAGGAAGAAGTCTATGTTATTCAACCAGAGGGTTTCGTTGATCCAGACCATCTGACACATGTTTATTGTTTATAGAAGGCTCTGTATGGTTTAAAGCAGGCTCCTCGGGCGTGGTATGACACATTTTCACGGTTTCTTCTAGACAACAAGTTTTCCAAGGTGCAGTTGACCCGACATTGTTCACTCAGAAAACAGGCAAACATATTCTTCTTGTTCAAATATATGTAGATGATATCATATTTGCCTCGACCGACCCTAAAGCATGTGACATATTTTCCAATGACATGAGTACAAATTCCAAATGTCAATGATGGGACAAATGTCTTTTTTCTTAGGATTACAAGTTTCTCAGAGTCCCGGAGGCATTTTTATTAATCAATCAAAATTTGCTCTAGAAATATTAAAGAAATTTGGGATAGATTCGTGTGACCTTGTTGATACACCAATGGTGGATCGACTTAAACTGGATGAGGACCCCTTAGGGATTCCAGTTGACCAGACTCAATTTCGTAGTATGTCAGCTCACTAATGTACCTCACTGCAAGCAGACCTGACCTTGTATTCGTTGTATGCATGTGTGCTAGGTATCAGGCATCGCCTACCAAAAAGCACCTTAAAGCACTTAAATAGGTCTTTCGATATCTCAGAGGAACCATTAAATGGGGACTTTGGTATCCGAAAGATACCGCTATGGCACTAACGGCCTATGCAGATGCAGACCATGCAGGTTGTCAAGACATACGACGAAGCACGTCAGGAAGTGCTCAGTTCCTTGGGGAGAAATTAGTCAGCTGGTCATCAAAGAAACAAAAGAGCACTGCGATTTCAACCACTGAGGCGGAATACACTTTTGGTCGTTCATTGTCACATAAAAGCAATTACCGCGTGACCGGTAAAATTTTCGGAACATATTTTAAATAATAAATCATATTTATTATTACATCTCTCAAGGGAAAGTTATTTTTAACTTATTTGATTCGAAAACGAAAAAGGATATATATTAATTCATAGTTGATTTATCAAAAACGAACCACTAAATCACGTTTTCACGATTCGGACCCTAAAGCAATTTGATGTAAAACGATATTTCAGACAACTTTTTAGTTTTACCCGAGACTTGAAAACAAGCAGAAGAGGGCTAAAACAGCCCCGCAAAGTTTTGAAAACTGCACACAACGGGTACCGACACACAAAAATAATTAAATTTATTTTTAATTATCACTATTTATTTAATAAAAATATTAAATAAAATTATTTAATATTTTACTTATTTAAGCGTTGTTGATAACGCGAATATCCGAGTTAAAATTTCTTTTTATTTTTAACCAAGTCACAAAGTAGATAATAAACGTTTTAAATAAATTTTATAAAACATTTACGAAAATTAGTCGAGTGAATACTCATTTTTATCAGAAAAATGATTTATAAAACAATGGCGCAAGTTTCGTGCGTTAATTTATTCGTTAAGTCGCTCAAATGAGTCCCGAACCAATATATTATAAAAGTTTCCCAAAACTTTCACTTTTGGTCCCTGTAAAATATTTACAAAACAAACCCCCAACTATTTAACATATTACATTTAGTTTAAAAGTTTTTATATAAATATAAAACTTATATTAATTTATTTCATTTCATCTCTAAAATATACACACACACACACTTATACTCCCTCTCTTCCCCAATTAGCCGGCCACCACCGTCGCCGGCCACCATCGCCGCCGGCCAACACCGGTCGCCGCCGGAAAACTTTTCTGGCGAGCTTTTTCGGCCAACACCAAAAATACTGCCCACCTCCGGATCTACCCAATCCCCTATATCACTCGCGGCCACGCGCCACCTGTTGTCATCCACACCGACACCACCACACCGACGACGCCACCACTCCCATCTCCAACCGAGCACCACCGTCCTCATCATCATCATCATATAAGCACCCCAAGGGTGCGTTTTGTTTTAATATTCGCATAGTAGGGTGCGTTTGTTTTTTTTTGTTATAACACCCAAGGGTGTTTGGGTCAGCTGAGAGACTGCCGAGGGTGTGGTTGGTTCGGTCATATTACACCCAAAGGGTGCGTTGGGTTTATTGAACCAGCAAGAGGCTGCGTTTGGTTGGTTTTATAGAAATAGGGTGCGTTGGGTTTATGGCAGCCGTCACCGGGGTGCGTGTGTTTATTGTTATGGGCCGAGTGTGCGTTTGGTTTTTCATTGTGGCAGCCAAGGATGCGTTTGGCTGGCTGTGTAGCAGCCAAGGTTGGGTTTGGTTTGTTTGGTTTTTCATTATATTAGGGTGCGTGTAGTTTGGGTCGAGCATCAAGGAGAGTGTGTCGGGTCCGGTTGGTTTGGGTTGAGCCGGGATTGACAGCGGGACAGCCGGGACGGCCCGGGTTAGCCGGGGGTTTTGTCGGGTTTAGGTTGTATTATGGCGCCATAAGGGTGCGTTTGTGGTTCGGGGCCGCCGGGATGGTTGTTGAGTTTGGTTTCATTTGGGTTGATATTAACACCAACAAGGGTGTTGGTTTTATAGAAAATAACTAATTGCATTTGGATTTGGGTTTACAAGAATAGGGTGCGTTTGGGTGAGCAGTTTATCCGTAAATGGTGCGTTTGGTTTAATATAAAAACGGCTAAAATAAATATGTTAAGTTTTGGGATAAATATAAAACCGGATATATAATAGTGGTTGATTGGTTAAATAAATGTGATAAATTATTATTTTCGGATATATTATATTAGACTTGTGACGAATTTAAAATGCTACGATTTGTAACGAACTTATAATATGTAAATAACGGACAATAAAAAAAAAAATACCACTTGAAGTTTACTAGGATGTTTTCTATTTGAATTGAATTGGGAAAATGGATTTGCAACAAAGTCTTTCGACTTGGGATTGTTTATAAACGGAAAGGTCATGGCGAAATTTATATAATTTGCTATATTTAGTAACATTTTACTAAAACTCTTATTATTTTAAACCCGTAAAATGACAGAAGATATTTTATAAAGATATATTAAAAAAAATATACAAAAACTTGACAACGGACAAAAACTATACTTTTACAAAGAGATAAATAGTTTAGACACGATCTGTCGAAGAAACGAAATATAATTTATAAAATGTTATTTTATATTTTATAATGGTTATAAACTGTTACAAACATGGTTTGATTAATTCATAACGTTAAGACATGTGTCAACCTTTGTACAAAGCCTTTTCATTAATTAAATGGTTGTCAAACTAATTGGTTTAATAAATTATTCAACACTTATTATATAATTACCTGCAAGTTAAGATTATATTCTTTTCATTAATCTTAGAATTGATGTCTTTTTGTATATAATTCAAGGTAGGAATTTATATAAGGGTTATTTTTCAAAAGTAATATATTAAGACTATAATTACACACTTTTGCGTATATTTTCAATTTATTATTTAACCAACCACCAAACAAATTACCACTTTAAATCTAAATCGTTTATCAATTCAACTGTCGCGTTGATGTAACCATTCATCGAGAAACCCAAATACATTATCTTAGGCTAGTGGACTAGCGTTTAGGATTAGTTTTCTACTTCTCATTCGAGCACGTTCCGTCTTTCTGTTCGTGTTGTGCATACTACCATCCATCTTTCCCTCAATCGTATCCTTCACCATCAGATGTGAGTTTATTATAGTCCCCTCTTTCTCTGTTTTAACATTTACTTTACAAACACGGTGAGAGAAATACCAAGCCCAATACAACTTGTTTTACATATTCGTTTAACAATGTCTTTTACATACTATTCTACACGACATGTTTTACAAACTTGATTTTTTTGCAATTCCATTACAAACGAATTTACATGATGATTTCAAATTGGTTACATACTTATTGCATAGCTCGCTATGGGATCCATTATTGACTTTATTTTGGTCACAATGGCATACTTTACACTTTGAAAAGAGTTTCGGATCACGATTTGTTGGCGCACTCGCGGGGCCAACAAGCATTACAATGCCCGGTGTTCTTGGAGGGAACACCCATGATTGGGAACACATTATTTGTATCACTGCCGAATCGGGTACTTACAACAAGTTTAACGTCACAGCGTTCATGAACTGTTAAATCACTTGGAGGGTGAGCGCGAATGTTATGAAGGAATAGATCTATTACGGCTGTTGATCCCTGTTCGGGTGATTAAGCCATCGCCGGTAACGACATTAATCGTGATGTCCACGCGAATGATATAAAATAGATCTACTCGGATAATGACAACCCCCGATCGGGTGACAAGCTATAGACTGGGAACGAACGTGATATAACATTTCGGATCACGTGGACACAGGGCCCCCGACAAATACATACTTGGAACAGATTTGTGCGACATTAAATTATCATGCATTAATTTATAAAATCCTTGTGATAGATTGGTACTTTTGAAACATAAAAATGTGTCGTGCATATTTTTATAAATATTTTAACATGGTACTGTAACGACAACCATTGGATAAATATATTTGTTGAAAACTTACATTCATATTTAAACTAATCTATGACACACCAACTTTTAATGTTGACACTTTTAAGCAGTTTTTCTCAGTGAATAGATGCTTGATTATTTTATTTGTCAATGGCGTGCTTTACATTCAAGTTTTTCATGGTGATGCAATTAAGGGACAACTAATATATTGATTCAGAAAATCAACGGATTGTTTACAAACGACACATTTAGAGTCTTCTCTTGTATCATGTTATATTGTATTAAAGTAACCCCTCCTGACATATCCCTGCGACCACATTTTTGGGGTGTACAGTGTTCATATCTCGAGGTCACCTCCTAAAAAAAAAAAAAATGCCTAAACAGCAAAGATTTTCAAAAATATTTTTATTTGCAGAAATTAAATAAGATATTGCGGCGTCTTAAACTCATCATTGCACCTAAACACCATCAAACGATCGAATTTGTTTAACAGGTAATTTGATGACGAACTTAAGAGTCTTTATTATAAAGTATGTTAAACCGGTAAATGAACACTTACGTGCTTTTGTACCAATGTTTGAATCAGATTATACAATGGAAGTGAAAGAAATGTTAAATATTTTTGAGTCAATAGAATCGGAACTTCTTGAGATAACAATGGAAAAATAATTTTTGAAAACCGATTCATGATAGACTTTTTAGAAGCATCCTTAATACTGTCAAGATGATTTGTCATGCATTCTATGGGTTGTAAAATATGAAGATAGGTTGCGAAAAGAGAATTAGCAAATTACTAAATGAGTCCAAATATAATTCAAGAGAAATTTGGTTTAATTGAATTTGTAAATCTTGAAAATGAGTTTCCAAAGGTGTCAAGCAACAAGTATGATATTGAATTGAAATTGCAACATCAAAGAAAAAACTGTGTATTTGCCAACTCTTGGATATTCCAAGTTTTGAGAAGTTGGATAATGATAACAGTCTTTGGTATTTCAAACAAATCATTAACAAAGGAAAATAAAGTATGTGAGAACTTTAATATACAAAAGTTGTTTGATTCGATCAAAAAGACATGATCTCAAACTCAGAAAGAAATGAATTAATCGAGCATGTTAATCAAAAGACTTATGCATATGGGGATGTACGAGCTAAAAATCAAGATCTTTTGATGACAATTTCTGAGTTGAAAAACAAGTTGAAAAGTGTTGAGAAATGAAAGTCTTTAAACACTAGTTGTTGGCAAACCAGAAGTCAAGAAAAAACTAATTGTGTCACACCATAAAATAAACAAACTATTACATAAAGCTTAAGTTTGTTCCTTAAATACTAAGAAACAGTTATTATAAAACCAACGACTATACAGACTTCACCTCAGATAAGAAAGAAATTTTTAGTAACATAAATGCCATCAAACCAGGGATGTACAAGGTTAAAATACTTTACAAAGTTTAACATACATATTTGATTTATTAATTTATGGAATTATTGTATCACTGTTCGGGCTATCATAATTTAGAGGTCATGCAGTATCGTTGAGGAGCCAGGGCACTTTAAATCGTAAACCCAGCGAACTCGTCAAAACAAATACCCAAATGAAACCCCTCACATGAAATTCCCTAGTAACGTGATACGATAAGATTTTAAGTTTTTTTTAAAAGCTAGTCGATGATAAATTACGTTAGATATATAACGTAATTGATTTATAATGCGTTGGTCGATGATTAATAGCGATAAATGTACAAGGTTTTAATAAAATCGAGTTTTATAATATTTATATATATTTTTATAATTTATATAAAAATATTATATCTTATCAAAATGGGTCGTTTTAGGGTTTTAGCAAAAACAACCCATTTAGAAATCAATTTTATATTTTGCTAACGTAACAAAAATTTAGAAAAAAAAGATTTCTTAGCTAGATATATCAAAAATGGGTCGTTTTAGGGTTTTAACAAAAACAATTGGGTTTTATGATTTAAGGCTCAAACAAGGGTTCATATGGGATCTAATAGACCTTATGATAGTTCTAAAACAATAACATGCTTGATCTAACATGTAGAAAACTTACAAATTCGAAAACGGTTAGGAATGGAGTTCAAGACCTTCTTGCTCTTGGTTCTTGGCTTCTAGGGACTCTTAAGGCTTCTCTTAATCTTCTACTACTGCTAGGGAATGGCTAGAACATGGTTTGAGTGGGAGAGAATGTGTGAAATTAGATATGAAAGTGTATGTTTGGATCAGCTATATATAGGGTCACGAATACTTGGTGGCCAAGTTTAGCAACTTGTGACCAAGTATACTTGGAGTAGGGAGCAAGGTTACTGACTAAGGTAGGCTACTTGTGACTATGGAGGGCTAGAATGAGCTGTCGAGTTCTGAGGAGGTCACGGCTAGGGAGGAGGTGGCGAAGGGTGGTGGCTTTGCTTGGTGGCCAAGTTGTGGTGACAAGTAAGTGATGAAGCTACTTAGTGGCTGCTAGGTGATGCTAGGAAGGTGTCATGGTGATGCTAGGTTGTATAGTTGGTTAGTTTTAAGTTAAACTTAGGTTTAGTGATGATTAGGGTTCGAATTAGGGTTTTGGTTTAGGTTAGGGTTTTGTTTAATTTGGGTTCAATTTCGTTGCAAGGAATCGCGACACCGTCTCCACGCACTGTATGCCCTTTTGATATCAATTTTTGTGTAGAATTGAATTCTTGTCTGTTTCTTTCCAAAGTGAGTCCAAGTTACGTGTATTTCCTTCAAATTCCATCAAAGTGCTAAAAACTTAAAAAGAAACGATTAAGAACGTATTTTGGGCATATTTGCATGATTTAGGGGGTTAAATGACCCTGAAAAAGTGTATAAAATGACACCCGTCATATAAATTACCGTAGGCTTGATAAAGGATCAAACCTCCACCGCATTGGTGTAAGTACCTAGGAATTACTATCAAAGAGTTCTTTTAAAGGGTTATGATGTATAGGTGTAGGGTAAAGGAAACACGGTTGGGGATATTTGGGGAATTTACTGGTGGCAAGTCAATCATTTACAAGAATACATGTATAAGGCGTTGCTAAGCTAAGACTCGACCACACTAGGACAAAGATATATAAACTCTACATCAAACTCTTTCTTTTCTTTTCTTGACACTTTCTTGAACATAAACATAAACATAAGCAAAATGATAGCCCGCATATTTTTTTCTATTTTTTTGGTTTTCTTTTTCTTTCTCTTTTTTTCTATTTTTTCGTACGCTTTTGCTCTGCCATTTGCTTGAACATAAATAACATAATGGGGTTTATAAACATACCCCTACAATTGAATTTTTAATAATCAATACATAAACTACTAATGACCCGAATTAGAAGGATCGCCAAACATCAAGTGTATTAAGCTCGTATGGGGGTAATAATTTTACCTTTTCCCTATTTCTCCATAAATAAAATCTACCATGAATCTCAATTGTACCAAAACTGTATACACTAATAAAAGACTCGATTTAGCAACCATGTACTCAAGCAAACAATTAACAAGGGTTTACAAATGTGATAACAATAATGTACTAAAAATGAGTACATACAAGGAAGGCTAAGGCGATTTGGGTGTAACATTTAGTGGGGTGCAAACAACCCTCTTCATTAAAAATCTGGAATCCACCAAAATTAAGAGAACCGCAAAAAGGATAGGCTCAGAGGGGTGTACCAGGGGTATCTTGCACTAAAAATGAGTGCGAAGTAAGGGTGTGGGGGTAGTTATATGATCGGGGTGACCATTATAACCATACAAAATACAGGTTTTAAACATGGGTTTATCCTAATGCCTCTTATCACGTAGCAAATCCTAATCACATGAATTCGATCTCACCAGCGGTCTCAAGATGCATCACTAAAACAAGTTCATAAATTTAATATACTACTGGTACACTCTTATATAATTCTAACCGATACCAATGCTCTAGAAAAAGCAACAAACCCACACATGCTCAATCAAATCCATGAACGAGAGACATGCGATTGCTCATTCTTTAACTCGAGCAAGCTAAAGGTTTAAATTATCTAAGCACCAAAGATGGGTGCTTAATTGCTAAAGATCTAGGGGTGAACCTCACATTTTTAGGTGTAATTTTTGAGTGGTAGGGTTTTTGTGCTAGTCATATAACTCCTATCCAATGAGACGTTATTAATATAAAGTTTCGTCAGTATGTGCCATAATTTTTTTTAATTTTGGTCAAAATTACCGTTTATGCTACGTTTTAGTATATTACTCATCTTTTTAAGGACAAACAAATGCAATTGAAGGAATAGTTTCTAAGACTATATGTAACACCCCCATTTTTGACATATAGCAGCGGAAGCTAATCTTGGGTATTACTTCATGGATCAACAGACATAATCATAGAAAACAACTCATAAAGAGACGTTTTGGAAAATTTTGTTATCATTTATTTATTCATCAGAGTTGCGACATTTAAATTTGGTTCATGAGTCAAAACTTGTGTGATGATTTTGCAGGATATAATGCACGACGAGTTTGAGATGAGTTGATGGGGGAGCTGTTATTGAACTTCTTCTTGGGTCTTTAAATTAATATAAAATGGAAGACGGAATATTTTTCAATCAAATCAAGACATCAAGGAGATGTTAAAGATGTTCGGGTTGGAAGATCCAAAAACCATCCAAGATGACAATGTCAACGGTGTTCAGGCTCACCAAGGACAAGATTGAAGCGACTCCGTGGTTGCTCTAAATATCGATGGTATGATTGGTAAGTTAATTTATTTAACCGCAAGTATAGACTCGAATTAATCAGTTTAGTGTTTGGCTATGTGTTAGGTTTCCAAGAAAAAATCCTAAGACTAACCATTTAGAAGCCGTTAAGCGTATATTTAGGTATATTAGAGGAACTAGTCACTATGGATTATGGTATCCGAAAGGAACCAAAATAAAAACTATAGTTTATGCCGACTCAGACCAACCAGGCGATTACGTTGATCGCAAAAGCACTAGTGGCATTTGTACGTTCATGGGATGTTGTTTATAACTCTTGGTTAGCATAAGTAACAATCGACTCTTGGTATCTCCATGACTGAAGAGATACATCTCATGTCTGGGAAGGCCTGTTAACAAGCACTATGGTGAAACATGCTGCTCCATAGACTACGCATTTCGTATCGACGCGTTACGATTTTGTGCGACAATAATGCGCATCGATCAAAAGTAAAAAACTGTAACAAACACTCTTGAACTAAACATTTAGAAATATGGTCATCAACTTTTTACGCGATAACGTCCAAATGGGCCAATTTTTCTATCGAGATAGTTGCATCCGAGGATAATATAGCCGATATAATTTCTTAAACCCATTAAAACGTGAAGTATTTAATTATTTATGATTAGGATTAGGAATGATGGAACTTATCATGGATAGTGATCCTTCATCATCCCAAAAATAATCGTAAGCGGAAATCTAATGAAGTAATTAATCATTATTCAAAAGATGTTAATTCTCATTCAAGTTCCAATTACAAAATTCTAATCATGAACATAATCGAGATTTAGAATTTTATTTGATAAGAAATAATATCAATAAAAATGACCATTGATTATTTTCAAGTCTACATGTATGGTCAATACATGAAATTATGAAATCAATTAAAAATGACGAAAATAACAATTATTGAATTACAACTCACAATTGTGTTGATGAAGTTTTGTTGAGTCTAAATGTTCATAAATGATTGTGTTATTAGTAATGGTCAATATCTGCTAAAAGATAACCACACTCTAGTGGGATCGAATACAGTTTGAAATTCTATCGGGAATACTACGACAAGTTTCACGGTTCACTCAAAACGTGACATCGACTCTGAATAATTATATCACATTCTTCTTAATATTAAATATAACCATATTTCAATTGCCAAAAAACATAAACACCATATCTAAATTTGCTGTAAATAACTCTGGCCCATATTTGTGGTACTCACTGCGGAACAAAACTGATCCACCATGGAGGATCCGTAGTTGTTTAGTTCGGATCCAGTGAGTCTCAGATCTGCGGTTAAATAACATATTTTAAACAAATTGGGACCACAACTATTATTATACAAACATACCCACAAACTAAAACACACAAACCCTCTAAACTAAATCACAATTGAAGGCAATTGGAGCAATTAATCTACAAGATCATTAACAAATCATCTATCTATAAACATTTTTTGTAAGTTTTTGCATCTTATTGTCTATTTAATTTCATATCTAGGGTTTTGTCTTTAATTCAAAAACATAATTTGGGGATTTTATTTCTTTATTATCTTTTCAACACTAATTTGAACTAAGATATATTCATTTTGTATAACTATTATGATACTTAGAAAGCATAATTGAAGCGATTTAGCAAAAATCATTTTTCGCCAAAAACCTTAAGTTATGATTTTTGAATAAAACCTCACTTTTAGGAACTTTTCAAAACAAGGGTTGTTTAACTACATTGTTAATACAACAAAAAACTTTTTCTTCATACATTAGTCTAATGAATGTATACACGAGATGCTTAACTCATAAGCACTTTTCGTTCCATTCATCTAGAGCAATATCAAACATAGGTTGTGCATTAAGGTTTGCTTATTACTAGTATTATCGTTATTTTGCTTTTGTTTGAGTCAAGCAAACCACACACCCACATCATGTCCATATAGACAAGTACTTATAATTTGTATTGCATTCTTATTTTTCGCTTATTGAGTCATTACTATTTGCCCTGCAGCATAATCCTTGCCAGTATTTTGCCTTTTGTTCTGGCTGTTGTTGGTTCTGATTTTTCTTGGAAGTGTTATTCAACTTCCTCTTGTTCTCAGCCTGGCGTTCGGAAAGAGTGATGATCTTTTTGTTCACATATTTCTGAAACTTCACTATTAGACACTTACTCTTGAAGTGTCTCAGACTTCCACACTTATAACAGGTGTGAGTTCGTTGATTCCTAGCAGCAGTACGATTCCTACACTCCCGGGTTATGTGGCCAACCTTCTTGCAATTCCCGCCCTTTACAGTACATTGTCCATTGTGGTTACCTTCCCACTTTCTCTTGTTGTTAGCATTATCTGCTACCTTGCATTCTTGTTGCTCGGTCTGGCTTATTGACTTACGGGCCATGTTAGTTTTCGTCTCATAAATGGCAATAGCCTCGATAGCATTAGCCACTCGTTGGGCTACAACCCGCTCAATTTCCTCAACACTCATCCCTTGATCAACAGTTGTCATTGTTTCCTGAAAGTCACAGGGAACAAAATGTATATGAAGTTTCATTCAAGGGAAAATCATGACACTCCGTGATCCCAACAAGTAGGTAAGGTGAGACCACGTTATGCATAGATATAAGATAACCGCAACCATGGCATAAATAAATCCCTATCGTACAGTAGCATGATCATAACCAACAACGTAAGTTAATACTTAATACATCATTTTACATGAGTAAAAGAGTACAAGCTTTTTATTAACACTACCAACCGAGTATTACTCAAGTTTAGTGGGATACAAAATGAGCTACACTGACAAATCTATTTGTCTATGGCCAGGGTGCCTCTCAAGATTCTAGATGCTAGACTCTTACGTTATCTTTAAGTGACTCAACATTCTCTGGTGGTGGTGATGATGAAGGTAGTGTAGCAGCAAACTTGGTAATGCCTGCCTTAGCAGATGGTGATCGTGGAGTATGGTGTTAAATAGACATCCGTACAGTACGGGATTTGGTCTCAGAAAGCAAAATGATATGGTGTGGGTGGCCTAGGAGCAGACTCATCAGTCGTAACTGCCTCTGCATCCTCATCTTGAGGGGACAGGGTCATCTGTAGGTACAGCAGAAGGGTCTGCCGGAGCTAGATGCTCCTTCTCCTCCTCGTCCTCCTCATCCTTCTCAACATCATCATCATCGTTGTCATCATCAGATGACTCATTATCATAATTGTCTCATCCATCGGCAGGATGGTCAGCAGGATCCTCCTCAGGGTCCTCCTTATCCTCTTCCGGATTAGAGTCAGCAATGTAGCCTGGTGATAAGGCTGTAGGTGAGGCATCAGCAGATAGAGGCTGATCCTTCATTAGTTCCTCTAGCTCCTCATCAGAAGCTCAATGGAATCTCCATGGCTCGGAATTAATATAAACAGACGTGTAGGAAATCGTCTATAATGAAAACATAACCGCTTGCAGCGAGCAAAACTTAACTTATATAAATATATTATATAAGGCTGGTATGGTAAATACGAGTATGCACTTATGGCATAAATGAATGATGGTAAGGTATCATATTCGATAGCTTAATGTTTAGGTAGCGCTTAGGACCTACGAGCTTATCGTACTACCTTGCCTAAAGAAATATTCCCCTATTTATATAAATAACTTAAATAACTCTATACAATAATTGAAGAGTTGAAGCGAAAGAATCAAACTCATCTTTTTATATATACAATATACCCTCATATTAATATACGTACTATAATATAAACACGTATACAAGTAAGAATGCATCTAACCCACTAATGCAATCACCTAGTATCATGTAAGCATCTAGTAAAACTACCTAATGCAAACAACTAGTGTGGTGTCCCATGAAAAACCCTTTTATGAATGCAATGTTTGAAAATGGTTATAGTCCAGCAAAAACATTTGACCTGGTTCTCTATAACCTTGGCTCTTGATACCAATCTGTAACACCCCCAAATTGGGTCGCAGCGGAATAAGGGTCCGGGGCGTGTTACTTCAAGATCAACAGCACAAGATATATAAGAACGACACAAAAAGTCGTTTAAAATGATACATTGGATTTAATTGAAAGACTTAATACAAAAGCATATAGCTTTACTTGTCCATTGTTGAATATTACAAAAGTTGACAATACATTCCCCAAAATATGATGCACCCAATAACTTATAAGCTTGCAATCCAAAATATAACCCAATGCATCTTTGGCATCCCATGCCTATTGATCTCCTGAAAACATTGCTTAAAAACGTCAACAAAATTGTTGGTGAATTCATAGGTTTGATAAATCATAATATGCAGGACCGCAAGACTTTTTAGTGATAATGCAACACATGCAGTTCTCACAAAAACTAGATTACATTTACACTAAGCTCATGACACTGAAGCTCGACGATATTTCTTGCAATTAAACTATATATTGCAATTTCTGCCCGATTAGATGTTCAACCCGAAAACATCCTAAATTCGACATGTAATAACGATTCGTTTCTTGGTGAGTAGCAAAGTCCACCCGAACGGTGGGGGGGGGGGGGGGGGGGGAAGGAGGGTCTTTCCCGAATATATCTATACATAACATTTCCCCGCCGCCTCACATAATGTAATTCCCAACTACATCTATGCAATTGACAGTTCATGATAAAGGGGCTCAACTTGGGTTATCGCTACTTAGGCAACATGTAATCAATACTTGCGTCCAATTTATAAAATAAAGCATGTTTTCACCCCATAATTATAAATCATTGAAATCATAAAAACGTGGGGCTATGAACTCACCTTGAGTTCAGATAATCCAAATATCGCAGATAAAGCGTCACGTAAAAGATCGAATGCAACCTAAATTGATCATAGGTCTTAGAAAGTACCGAGTACTTTGAATATAATCTTATGTTTTACTCGTACTATCGTTCGGAGCTATCATTAATAAAAGGGTCAGACATGACGTTCGAGGAGTTAGGTACACTTTAAATCTAAATCCAACAACTCGTCAAACGCCATCCGAAGGAGGCCTCATTCTATGAAACTCCCTAGTAATATAGTTACTTTTGGATAACCACATAAAATCTATATATCTCACTCAACCAACTAATGGTTTTTGTAAAAATTGTGTTTAATAAGTTAAAACGATTATAATTAACGTTTTAAGTAAAACTCTACTGGCGTAAATTTCGCGTTTTATAACTCCGATTCTCCGTTTCTTATGTCCATCTTTTTCTGTATCAAACGAGTTATCATAATTGGACCAATTATGAATTCGGACCTACTGTGAACAGTAACGTTTACTGTACACATCAGACGTAGTTTTATAAAAAATCGTATTTTCGTCGACGTAAAAACCCGTAAATATCGTATTTTTATTCGTATAGCTCCGGTTATTAACGATTCTTTTCGAGACACGTTATCGTATTTGAAAGTTCTAAATATTTTTATGTGGTTTACAAAAATTACTTTCCTGTCATAATAGTAACTTTTATAAAAATAGTTTTATAAAAGTATTAATTGTCGTAAACTCGCGAAATTCATAACTCGTTCGTTATTAATTGAAAAATTACGATTCTTATCATTTTAGAATCCTAAAAATATGTATTATTTGTTAAAAATATCAATACTTGCTGTTTAAAATTTTTATAAAAATGTTTTTATAAAAATTCATTTACGACTTCGTTTATTAACGTATAACTCGTTTTTAACATAACTTTTTCGTTATTAATCCGTTTAACAAGTTTCTTACTTTTTCGGAATCGTCGTGAATTGTCTTATCTTATAAAAAATATAAAATATGTAAGTTAAAATTCGAGATATTTGGCACAGAATGTTTTGCTTAAGCTTGTGAACCCATGTTTAAACTTTTCTTTATACTTGATTTACTTTTGTATTTTTACCACAAGTCTCATATATCATATATATTATAAATCATACATATATTAAATGTCTATTGTCCATATTATCCTCATGTGTACCAAGTACTCATTGCAACAAATTCATTAATCAACCTTTAAAACCCATAACATTACCTTAATTACTAATTTCTCAATAATCATTTTTATACATAATCAAGTGTGTAAATAATCTTGAGTTGACCACTTTAAGAAGAATTATCATTAATATCATAAGAGTATATAAAAAGTGTAGCATTATGATAGACAATAAATTTAAAACTTCTTTTACAAGATAATAATCCTAATGGTGAATTTAAGCTATAAAGAATTACATATGGCATATAAATTGAAAATTGACAAGAACATAAAGAGTTCAAAGTAGCCTTAAGAGGTATATATGATGAGAAACAAATGCTTAACCCGTGTTTAGACGAGAAACCAAAGTCTTGCACTTAATGAAACCCTCAGTTTTCTCAAGAAAACCTACTTTTTTTTTGCTTTAACACTAGGAAATCCTTAACCAATACTTGAAAATAGTCTTAGTACATCTTAGAATATGTTATATAGAGTGTTAAGGTTGTAGAATATTTTGTATGGGTTTGGTTGGGGAAGCGTTTGTGCCTGACCTAGAGGAGCAAAAAGAGGTTTTATGTGAAAATTTTTCTAAGTCCGTTTTTCTTCTATGTGTTACTATCTAGTTACTTGATATAATAAAGAGAAATCTATGGTCAGGGGAACATGGTAGGTCTAGGGGAGGCTATAGTCATGGTCCTTAGTCCAATAAATGGTAAGGGATGGGGGTATGAGTTGCCCATGATGAGGTATGGCATGAATTTGACCAATTTGAAAGCCTTATCTTATTTTCCATGTATATATTTGTATATAGCACATGAAATATCGTGGAACAAAAGATAATATGATATATTTATGTATTTAGGTGTATATGGGTATAAAATGGTATTTGTTGAAGGTAGGAAAGCTTTTTGTGGTTTTCCAGGGAGTGCCTAAACCGCAATTTATCGCGAAACGTATACACTTTACGTATCCGATAAAAATAAATAAACAAAGTTAATAATTATTCTTAAAATAATTATATAACCCTTGAATGATGTAAACATTCAATTGTTTGATGCCCGTTTACATTGAACGCTAATTTTTAGCTTACGCGATTTATACTTAATTCATGAAATTACAAGCAAACGCGTACAATACTAAAAATGAATAGTACATTTATTGACGTCGTCAAAGACTTGAAAACACAGGGTGTTATATATGTTATCACATTTGACCCTATTATATAAAATATTTTTAAAGTAGTCCTAGCTGTTTATATTCTACTTATAAGTTGATCTATGGAATTTTAATAAGGTTGAGACGCAGCTCAGTTGGTTGAGGTGTATATCTTACTCTTAAGCTTACAATTATATCATTGTTAAAATAAGTCATTTATAAATAAAAATTCATGACCAATCAATATTAATCCATTCCTACTGTAATATTAAATAAATAAGATACAAGTTTTGTATTGTAACAATAGTACACATTTATGTATAAGAAAAATATGAACTAACATGATGGATGTTGTTTTTGGGCTTAATTAATTTATAAAAAAAAGAAACTTTAAGTACAATGCTAAATTTATAAAAAGATTTTATAAAAAAATAATTTATAATAATTATTTAATAATTATAGATTCTAAGACACGTTTTGCTAATTAAATCGAGACATAACATGTGGATGCTATTTGATATCTATAGACGTATTATGCGTTATTTCGTCAGATATATTTCTTTCTTCTAAAGCGTGACGTTACATTTAGGTTGCGTTTAGGATTACTCGACGTTTCTCGGCGTTAATTCCGTCGACTTTATCTTATTGCTACAGGTGAGTTCATAGCCCCACATTTCTCTTTTAATGGTTTTTGATATGTGCTTAATTACACATATCTTTTTAAACCTCGAAAATACGTCTTTAAATGACCAAAACTGACAAAAAAACTGCAAATAATATGTTTTTTTGCATTTGCAAATTGTGCATGAAGTGGTATCATCAAAAAGACCAGAACCTAAGCCAAAAAGACAAACTGAGCATGGAATGGAAAAGACGTGTTCAAAAATCAAGGCCAAAGTCCAAAAATGCCAAATGTCAGCAGTCAATACTGAAGACTCAGCCTGTCAAACCCGTAGCCTCGCGGAAGAACTGAAGAATACTATTGGATGCAATCTTAACCCATCTGATGGGCCGGGAAAGCTCAATAGTATATTAATGAAGACTGTGAAGACCAAATGGGCCCTCAATCAATGACAACAGCCCATTTGTGTACAATTGACAGAGACTGTGAAGACTTTGAAGGCCCAATCATAGCCCAGTTACAGCCAATCTCAGCCATTGCACCCAAAAGCCCAATACACACCCAAAAGCCCAAACACAAAAAAACCAAGGCCCAAAACAAAAGCCCACAACTCATTTTTATAAAACACAAGGGCTGGTTTTGCAATTTGCCATAACCCTTCCAATTCTTTTTGTTTTATAAACAGAGGGACCAGATTTGCAAATTACTCAAACTCTTTTTAACCCTTTCTTATACAAACCACAGGGGCCAAAAGCGTCACTTTCTAACAAAGTTTATAAACTGAATTCGGTTTAAATGAATGAAAAGAGAAAGAAAGATGGAGGGCCAAAGTGCATCATCCCCCATTCTCCCCTATTTAAACCTAAACTTCCCCTGTACCCCAAACCTCCTTTACCCGCCAAAACCATTACCTCCACTCCTGAGGTTTCCTAGGCCATAGGCCATACCACTACCCCTAGTAACTGTCCCAGCTCACCCCTAAAACCCTATACCCCACCTCACCCAACCTTAAAACCGATGCCCCCTGGCAATCCCACTCAACCCGAAGACCTTCAATGGCTGAGAATGAATGTGTAAGTGGTGAATGAAGGCAATAGATTGCTATGATGGACTTTATACACGTCACAGCAAACACAACCAAGACAAAGAACGCACTATGAAGACTTCTAGAAAAGAAAAAAGACATAACCCGAACACTCCCAACCCCCGTTTTTACTTTCTTAGTTTTAATTTTAATTAAGTTTGCTTAAAAATTATTGTAGCTCATTTTGTTAAAAAGTTTTTTAAGTTGTATTTCTTGAAGTTTAATAAAAAAATAAGAAGTTTCTCTTTTATGCATTTGTACAACATTAAAAGTAAATTTAAAGCCTTTAATTCGTTTTAAACATATATAAAAAGTGCAAGAGTTGTTAAGGTCTTACTTATAAACACTTTCTTACCCCCTTTACACTTCATTTAAAAAACTAAAAAAAAACGAAATTTATATTTAGGGTGTTGGTTAGACCCCAAAGTGGGTCATAATGGGAGTTTTCATGGTCCATAAACCACTCCAAACCAACTTTGGCGTGTGGAGTTTATTAAGTCAAATAATCAAAGGTTTTTGAGTTTAAAAAATAAGTTTTTAAAGGTCCTTTTGTCTTCTTGTCAAAATATTAGAAAGCCAAAGTACCTTAAAGGCTTAAGCTGTTGAAACAGCTTAAGCACCTCATTTCTTGTGTTGTTGGAGTTACAAAAAGCCAAAAAGAAAGACCTCTTGCTCTGTCATAACCAAATGACCAAGTAATTTTAAGTGTTTAATATATCATTTCTTTGAAGTCAGCCAAATTCAAGTCCTAATATCAGCATGATTTAGTCCATTTTATTAGTTCAAACTTTGAAAATAAGCTCATTTGCCTCCCTTTTTATACTTCTGAGTTGGTTGGATTTAGGTAACAAGCTCACATGAGCTTATTGGGATAAGTTAAAAAAGCCCCTTAACCCTGTTTTACCCCTCCCCTGGTGCTGAGCACCATAAAATAGCCCAACTTTTCTAGCTTATTTAATATTAAGCCATAGGTTCTTATTGCTTTTAAACATAGCTTATAGGTTTACTTTAGGTTTTAGTACAGCTTTAATAATCCCTTATGATAGCTTATTAAGGCAATTAAAATAAGCACAAAAAGTCTACTTTTTCTGTCTTTTTTATAAACTGTTAACCTAGCTTATTTAAATTCCAGCTTATCTTAGGGCTTATTAGGTGACCATAGCTTATCATTAGGGTACCCTTAGCCTAGTATCTTATCCCCCTAGCTTTCTAGCTTATTTTGTAGCTTAAATCCCAAAAAGAAAAGGGAAATAAGCCCATAAGCCTTATAAGCCTGCTGTGACCAAAAGCTTAAATTTCTGGTTTTAGTGAAATTTCAGACATAGTCTTTTTTAGGAAAAATGTTTGACCTAGCCCCATAACAACATTGCTTTTTATAGCTATTTGATAATAAGCTGTTTGGACTCGCTTTGTATCGGGTTGGTGTGCAGGGTCTCCTTTTAGGAATAGATACCAATTAAAAGTGTGCCAGAGTTAGTTCCCTAGTGGTTAAATTGGGGGCCCCCCCTATTGCCTCGTTAGTCCTTACCTTGTTGCTCAGTTAGTCCCCTAGGTTAACTTTTGTTAGTTTATTTAATTTAATTAATTAAATTAGGTTTAATTTTAATTAGTTTAATTACTTTTTATTTAAACAGTAACTTTTGGGCATTTTTATATTTTTAGAATTGTTAACTTTTTCTTTATTTAATTTTATTTTTTCAGAATTTTTATAACTTTTATTTTTTGTCTTTTTCTATTTTCTTAGTTTTAATTAGTTAATAATCTTTATAAATTCATAAAAAATCCAAAAATTAATAAAAAATATTTTTCTTTTTTACAAAATTTTCTTTTGTCATTTAGTGTCTAGGAAAAATATAAAATTTAGTGTAGGCTTAATTTTTCTTAAATTTCAGTCTTAGACCCGTTTTACCGAGTGCGTTTTACCGTTTCTTTTCGTTTAGCATTCAAACGACCTCCGTTTTTATTCTAGTTTTTTTTATTTTTCAAATTAACTTAATTAGAATTTAATTTTAATTTTTAATTTAATTTAGCATTTATTTTTCTTAAATTTTTAGTATTTAGGTTTCCCGATACCTGATTCTGTTCCCCGTATTTTAGTATAGATTTAATTTTAGGATTTCCCTATAACTAATTTTGTTTCCCGTAGTTTTTAAGATCCCCATTTCCTATATCTGTTTCCCGTAGATTAAATTAGGTTTTATTTAATTAATTTTAGTTGTAATTATATCAGTGTTTCCATCATATATTCTCCATCATTCAATTTCTCATCAAACCAGGATTACTTTCAATTGCAGCCTCGTTGGGACATACGACCCGGGAATATCTCTTCCGGAATCTTTTTATCATTGATTCTATCTTGTGTATTTTATCCTTTTGTGGAATTTGACCTTTTGCCTTGGTCAAGGGCATTCGGTTAGGATCTGTATTAGGGTTGCTATATAAGTGTGTGCTATATCACGAATCATTAACCATCTATATAATAATAGAGGCGTGATTAAGGTTTTTGTGAAACGACTTAAACATGAACAATGAGTGACATTTTAGTTTGCATTTCATCAAAGGAAGGATGACTTTGAAGTGGTTGAGGATTTATAGGTCTAGGAGGAACATTCGTAATGTTGTCAAGCAAAGGGTTCAAGTATGGAGGAGAGGTTGGTTCATGTGAAGATGGTGGTGAAATTTAAAGTTTTGAGTGAAAGGAAGAAGATGTGTTTTCTTGACTTGATGATGTTTGATTAGTGGATGTGGTTTTTGATGGTGCATTTGGAGGAGTTAGAGATGAAGAGGTTGTTGTAGGAGAAGGTGTGGTATTGATATCTTCATTACTAGATATGTTGACAAATAATTGTCTAGGAGGGATTATGGTGAGTTTAATTTTCTTGGAAGGATTAGATGAGGAAGCATTGGTGGAATTCATAGTAGAATGAGGTGATGAAGATGATGATAGAAGAGAATTCATGATTTAAGGTGGAAGAAATGGATTGAAGAAGTAAGGCACGGGGTATGAAAATTTAGATTCCAAAAGGTGTTTGTCAAAATGTAGAAATTATAGTTGTGCCTAGATGGGATAGTGGTCAATTGCACAGAAATTCAGAAGGTTACAGTAGAAGAATCTGTGACCTCTGATGGCGGTCCCTTAATTATTGGCGGCCCCATATATATTGGGGGGCCGCCCAGTATTTTAGGGGGCCGTTTTCTAGAGACAGAAATTTTTTTCCAGAATTTCTTGATAATTTTTTTTCTTCTAAATTTCCCTTTTTGAGTCAATTCTATTTCATCGTGAATCATCTAATACTCATTATCTAACATCACAATATCAATTATCTTGAGTTCTACGAGGGAAGCATATGTAGGCAAATTTTATCAAAAGATAAGCATGCATAATAACACACACACACACACACACACATATATATATATATTTTTTTAATATTTTTATATATAAATCTATATATATTTATATTTATATATATAATATATTTATATATTTATAGATATATATATATTTTAATATATTTATATATAGCAAAAGTCTATTCAAGGTGCAAGCAATCATTGGTTTTAGGATGATAAATCGAAAGATCATCCATGGCAAGCTATGTTGCCCATACATGTACTAAGTTACATTATAATAGCTAAGTTTTAAAACCTAATCATAAATTAGTTAGTAAATAATTAGTATATGTCATAAAGGCAATTCCCTCATTGCTCACTTCTTCATGTTTTGTCACAACCTTCTAAGACTTTTTCCTATTGACCTTACTCCACCACGATGCTCATCTCATAATTGTTACTTGCAAGGGTTGATGATTACGGGTTTTGGCGGGTTGGGTGTGGGTGTAAAATGGTTCAAGGCATGGTCAATGTTATGGTGGGTTTTAAAATGGACTTACGGAACTTGATTGGTTAAAGAATTGACATAACGAATGGGGGAAGGAGTACTTGCACGCGAGGTCCCTTCGTCATTCCCATCGTCATCATCATCGTTGAGATGAGATGAGGATAGTTGATCGAAGGAGGAAGAAGAAGAAGTGGAATGACGACCTCTTCTCGTGCCACGATCTCTTTTAGGTTTTTGCTCTAGTTGAGCAGCAAGAGGAGTCATGACACGATCATACAAGACATAGGACTCATTTTCCAATTTGGGATTTTCCCTACTGATGAATTTAAACAAACGAGTTAATAACATACCATAGGGTAGAATTAACCACTTTTGTTTAGTAACCCACTCTATTTGTTTTGCTATGAAATAGGCAAGGTTGAATTTTTTTAGAGTGTACGACACAATAAAGCATATAACAAAGACATGCAGGAACATGATCTCGATTACCCCTTAGACAAAAGACATTTTCCTGGATAATTTCATCTAAAGGCTTCAGGGTTGGCTCAATTTCATGAATTAGAACTTGATATTCAAGGACATCAATCTCTTCCTCATAACGGATGCGATAGACTTGACCATCTCAATCAATTTGAATAGACGAAATGATGTCCTTAATGGAAGGAGGGTTGGTTTGATATGGACCATCCGAAGGGATACCATATGCCAACTCATCATGTCTCCATTTATCGGTAAAGACACACGCACCTTCACAAGGTACATCAAGAATTAGAGCAAATTCTTCAAGAGAGTAAGAAAAGAATTGATTTTGAATAACAAACTCGATAAACATTTGACCTTCGTTGGAATAACTGACTCGATATTGACTATAAAACTCGAGAATGAAGCGAGGACAAATTTGTTTATTTGTTTCAAGGAGACACTCAAACTCGACAAAATAGAACAAAGATCGAACATAGTTTAGATCCGCAAAGTTGTCAAAAACCACCCGACCCTCATGAATGTAACGACTTTCAAGGTCTCTTAGTTTTTCTTTTATAGGTGTACGGTATTCATGTGATATCATTGGTATGTAGGCTCTTGTATTTTTATGATCTTTGGATGACTTATGAGGCATGATTTCCTAAAACAAAAAGCGAAATCATAATTTATTATCGTTTCACTTGTAGTTGGTTATACACATTGCTTCTAGTGTGTGTCTAGATGTAACAAATGTGGAGTAACGATTAACTCGACCTAAATATAAAATCCTAAGAGTTAACCCAAACGCTTCTTAATTTGATTTTTCTCATCCAAACAAGTCGAAAAATACATATGAGTTATGTATCTCGAAATTTGTTCATGAGATCATTGTGCATGTGTTTGAAAATATTTTTGGGTTGGATTAACAATGCATAACAACAATTTTATTTTGTTTCTAACGTGAGTGATTTGAAAATAAAATTGGGGTTTTGGTTCAAAATCAAATTTTCAACAAATTCACTAATGCATGCAAATCTTATATCTATGGGAAGCATATTAGTTACAAAATTGAAAGAAAACATGAAAATCCCCAATTTCAATTTTTGGTGTTCATCATGAACTCTAGACTCAAATTGAAAGAAAATAGATTAAATGACTTACAATTGATGATCTGTGTGATATTAGGATTGATTATTAGTGTTGATTTGATCGTCAATTGATGTTTAGATGGTTGATTTTGAGTTTTGGTGGGTTTTGGGTTGTGTTCGTCGAGTGCAGCAGGTAAGGGGGTGTTTGTTTTTCTATTTTGAAATTTTTTGTTTAAGTGTCCCATTTTATGACTTGCTGGTGGCGGTCCCATATTTATCGGCGGTCCCAAATATATTAGGGGGTCGCCTATATGGAGGCTGCCCTCAGTCAAGGGTTTTTGAACTTGGTTTTTGACAAAAAAAATATGAAGGGAGTGACATTAATTTGCATTTCGCGAATTAAAGATGCTTAAAGTACTTCGGATGAAGTAATTAAGTTGTCATGACACGGAACTGGAACACGGGACTAAGAAATTGAGACAGAAGAAAGAGAACGCGGACTAAGCTTAATTTATGGAATGTTGTTCCATCATTCCTAAACCATGACGTAGATAGTTAAACGATTCAAGTTTAAGGGGTTTAGTAAGAATGTCGGTGATGTTGTCGACAGGGGGACGGCACTTTTTTGATTGAGATATGTCCTTTCTGGACATTATCACGAAGAAAGTGATGACGTATTTCGATGTGTTTGGTACGAGAATGTTGCACCGGGTTTTTGCTAAGGTCAATCGCGCCTTTGTTGTCGCACATGATAGGAACGTCGTCGAGTCGTACTTTGTAGTCGATGAGAGCTTGTTTCATCCATAGTGCTTGTTGACATGCCTTTCTGGTGCTTACTTATTCGACTTTGGTAATGGATATAGCAAGAGCAGTTTGTTTCTTCGAGAACCAGGATGTCAAACAACATCCTACGAACGTACAAATACCGCTAGTGCTCTTTAGGTCCACATAATCTCCCGCATGATCAGAGTTGGCATATACTACAGTTTCTTTGCCGGTCCCCTTAGGATACCATAATCCTAAGTGCGTAGTGCCTTTAATGTATCGGAAGATACGCTTAACCGCTTCAAGATGAAAGGTTTTGGGAGCCTCTTGGAAGCGGTCACAGAGGCAGACACTAAACATGATATCGGGCCTACTTGCCGTTAGGTATAATAAACTACCTATCATGCCTCGATACTTGGTACTATCTATCGACTCACACTCTTCATCTTTCGTGAGTTTAGTATCGGAGGACATGGGGGTTTTCATTAGTTTAGAATCTTCTAGACCAAATTTCTTAAGCATTTCTTTAATATACTTAGATTGATTAAGAAAATACCATCTTTTTCATTTGTTTTATTATAAATACCCAAGGAAGAAGTTAAGTTCACCCATCATGCTCATCTCGAACTCGTCATGCATGATTTTGGCAAATTCATCACACATGTCTTGACAAGTCAAACCGAATATAATGTCATCGACATATATTTGAACAATGATGAGATTTGAACTTTTCTTCTTAGTAAAAAGAGTGTTATCTACCATTCCCATTTTATATTCATGTTTAATAAGGAAAGCTTTTAATCTATCATACCAAGCTTTGGGTGCTTGTTTAAGACCATATAAAGCTTTCTTTAATTTATAAACATGATTCGGTTTTTCAAAATCAATGAATCTTGGAGGTTGTGCTATGTATACCTCCTCATTGATAAAACCGTTCAGGAATGCACTTTTTATATCCATTTGGAATAGTTTAAAATCTAAGGCACAAGCATAAGCTAATAATATTCTAATGGACTCAAGTCTAGTAACCGGGGTATAAGTTTCATCATAATAGATGCCCTCTTGTTGGTTGTAGCCTTGAGCAACTAACCTAACCTTATTTCAAGAAACAACACTGTTCTCGTCTAACTTATTTCTAAACACCCACTTAGTTCCTATAATTGTCATATTCTTAGGTTGTCGAACTAACTCCCAAACGTCATTAGCAATGAATTGATTTAATTCTTCTTGCATGGCGACTATCCAACTTTCATCTCCTAAGGCTTCATTCACATTCTTAGGTTCTGTAGTTGATATAAAATAAAAAAAGTTACTTTGGTTTTGGGCTTGAGACCTAAGGGTTATTTGGTTAAGATTTCCTATGACATATTTGTCCTATACTTAGCAAGTTAAATCCTAAGTTATCAACATGTTCAACATTATCTATTTTGAGAGAGTCATTAGAAATCGTACCAAAAATGACATTACCTCCATTGTATGCCTTGTAAGTGGAGAAGAGCTTTCGGTTACCCGTCATATGTTTAGAACATCCACTATCCTTGATCCATTTGTAAGGCTCCAAGTCGACTCTAAGGCATATCTATTTATATAAGACAATAAATCAAACATTTGGTCCCCAATATCTCATAGGTCCAAAGTTGTTAGTTCCAAACATCCCTTGCATTTAATGCAATTGGTTAGGATGTGAGAATG